>PVKE010017108.1:0-31160 GCA_004027555.1 Craseonycteris thonglongyai
AAAAAAAAAAAATACATTATTCCTCTTACTCTCTTCCTTTCCTATGGATGGGTTTTCGAGGAGGAATACTAATAGCTTCCATTCACTTACCTCCAGGGCTTTAACAAATACCATCTCATCTTATAATATTTGAAGTTTCCCAACTATCTTTCAAATGCCTTCTTTGAAGCAGAATCCAAAGTGATTACAGCTACGTGTATATAGGTATATCTCAGAAAGTTAACACCCATGTCTATCGAGTTTTCAGATCAGAAGGGTGAAGTATTCCACTACTTAAGAAAAGAGAGCAATCCATTTCTCCAAACAGATTTTATCAGTTTCTATGAATTACTTAAAATGTGCTTATACTAGTAAATGTCAAAGATTAACACTTCTCAACTCCCTCAAGGGGTCACCTCCCAGACATTTATTCTGATAGAAACTCCTTCCTGTTAAGGATTATTTTACAAAGAACACAATTTAAAGTAAAACGTTTTAAAAGAAAATGAGAAGTTTTTAATATAACATTTTAATGGGCTAAATGACTCCCCTTACCACAAACATTTGCTTTCAAAACCAGAGTTTTGCTGAGCCCAAAGGCTCTGCAATGTTGGGTTTCAGGCTACAAGGGGACTCGTTGGGGGAGGTGAGGAATGTCATTTTTTATCCCTCAAATTACCTCACAGAGGCCACTGCCCTCTCTGTCAGGGATGTTCTGATCACTTCTAGCCCTTCTATCGCTTTTTGAATTCCTGGAATGAGTGGACATTGGACTTTGAACTGGTGGGGAGCCTGGCTCATCACTAAGTCTTTGGAAAGGGTTCCTTAAACTACCCTTACCTCAGTTTCTCTACCACTAAGCGTACAATAACACTGTTGAATAGCATTGTGTTGTTACGAGAAGGAAACTGGACAGATGCAAAGCACCTAGCAGCCTGCCTGACACACACGGCAGGCACCCAGGCAGTAGACAGACATAGACCTATTGTACACTTGCCTCAGCAAACTACAGGCAAGAGGTGCAACCAGGAGCCAAATGTTACCTCAGTGGCTTCAAGAGCATAACTTTTGAGGTTCTTACTTAATATGAAAAAGTGGGTGATGGCTTGTCTTGCTCCCCATGGAAACCCAACAGGAGACTCAAGAAGAAGACCACCCACCCCCATTTCTCTATCACTGAATCCCATTCATTCCCCAGGGACAGCTGTTCTGGGCCATGTTCTAGGGTACCCGGCCCTTGGGGAGATGCAGGGGGCCCTCATCACTTCCCCTTTGCAGCTGGGGCCACAAAACCACGCAGCCAGTGGGGCACAGAGAAGAGGCTTAGTGGATGGAGACGAGGCCAGGAGGCCAGGAGGCCAGGAAGTAAGCATGTTTGCAGCCCAAATGCCAAGTTCAGTAGCTGGAATAAAAACCACCCTAGCCCTCAAGGTCTAGAGGTCGCCATCTGGACATGGAAAACCACCACCAATAAACGCTTGTGGTCCACAGTGTAGCTGGGTTTGCAAAGAAGCTGGGCTGCAGGCGGTCCGGCTCGGTGTGCACCTTGAGCTGCCCCCATTTCTGGGCCTTGAAAGCATAAAAAGCTCTGGGTCCCAGTTTGTGACTGTGATGCACTGGAAGAAAGGGGTGGGTCGCTGTGGCAAGTGCGGCATGCCCCCAACACCCTTTCTCAATAGCTTTGCCCTAAAACCGGGCTGAAGCCCATCAGGCCTTTCGGGAGACTGGCAGCTAGGGGGGCAAGGCTGGCAGATCAGGAAGCACCTGCATCACGGTACACCCCTGTATCCCTCCAACCTCCACCCTGCATGCCCCGGCCTAAGAGACCAGCCCTCCCCCCTTCTCTGTGCTCCTCTGGGGATCTTCCACAGGTGGTCTCAGCTGTCACCTGCAGCCATAGCTTCCGTCAGGCCTGCAGGGCTTGCCACAGTCCCTGAGCCCAGTCAACCCAGGCCCCAACCAGCCAGCTAAAAAGCTTGGCGCTGCAAACAGGAGGACAATGGGTCTGCTCGGCTGAAAGCGTTCCAGTCTCCCACGTTCAGTAGGAAGGGGTGTGAGGTGGGGAGGAAAGGTCATTCATGCGGATGGTTTATGTTTTCCCAAGCCAGCATTCCTCACAAACAGCTGTGTTTATACAAAACTGGAGGAGCGGGAGAGAGCAGAGAAAGGACCGTGTCCCAGGGATGACATCATTCTGTCCTCTTGTCTGGTTCGCCTCCCCCACGGTCTCGGTGGGAGCGGGGGAGGGGCGGGGGGAGTCGTCGCCGACTGGCGGACGTGCCGGGGCCAGCACACGCAGGGTCTGTGCGTGCATGTGTGCATCAGAGGGATCGCTTTCCTGCTCTCCCTCCGCCTCCTCCCCTCGCACTGCCGAGCGTCCTCACACATTCATCAGAACACTCTTCTCTGAAACAGCACCGACCCGGGCAGGCTAGATTTGGGGGCTTACGGCCCTCTTTCAAATCGCTTTAACAAACGCCCCTCGCCGGAGAAAAGTCTGACAGGAGGCAGAGTCATTAAAGTGCCTCCGAGGAGAGATTAGCTCCAAAGCCATTCCCATAGCAGACAAAGGCCTCTTTCATGCAGAGGGGCCCCTGCGAGTCCTGTAAGCAGAGATTAGGGGACAACTTCTCAGAACCGGGAAGCTCTGGCTTTTTGGGAGACAGGCCAACACAGCCTCCTCTGGCTAGACCTTAAGAGCTCAGCTTCTGCTTAAGTTGCACTCGGCTTCTGAAGACTCCGACCACAAGAGAGGGGGCCTCCACAGGGGCAAATGTGTCCCCTGCTTTGCTGAGCCAAACCTGTCCCTAATGCAAGCCAGATGCACAGGGCCCTCACCTGCTCTGACACTTGGCCAGAGGGTGCAATGTGATCGATCCCCAGCCTCCTGCCTCCCTGTCTCACGTGCGAAGTGCTTTCACCAGCCGTCTAAGTCCAGCTCTTTCTAAGCCCCAGGCCCTCATCTGTAACTATCTTACTGAGCATCTATTTTGTGCCAGACAGCTTCACATGGCATGGATGCAAAGATGTCCAGAATAAGGTTCCCTGATGTCAAGGCAAACAGTGTTTGTTTCAGAAAGACAGATATGTTACGAGTTGAGTGCAACTCAATATGAAGTGGATCTAATGCAGAATGTCTGTAAAAATGCAGGAAGGGCTTCAAAGTCAGTCCATTCTACATCTGGAAGGTTCAGGAGCATTTCAGAGTAAAGGCGACACATGAGCCACATCTTGAAAGAGGAGTGGATGTTCACTAGGCAATGGACTGGGGATGGAGGCATAGGGGAGAGGGAGGACATTCCAGGCAGAGCGTGTAGTGTGGCCAAAGGCATGAAGCAGGACAGAGGATGTTGCCCTGAGGAGCCTTTCAGGGTCCTTCCCCAGAGGAGCAGAGTATCTGAGCAGCAGTGTTACCAGACATGAAGTGAGAGGTAGACAGGGGACACACCTTGTGTGTCACTCTGAGGAGCTGGAAGAAATTGCAGTCATCAAACTTCAGAGCCACTGAGCGGTTTTCAGCAAGGGACATTCTATAGTCAGACATGCATTCGAGAGAGGTGGCTGTGGGAGGTGTCGAAGGCTGGAGGCAGGGAGACCAATTAAATTATTTCAGGAACCCAGAGAAGATTTGGTGAGGATTTAATGGGCACTGGTGGCAACACTGGGTTTGAAGCGAGGGAATATATATGAGGGCTGGTCTTAAAATGGTTACTCCTATGTACTATGAAAGACATTTAAGGCTGGATTTTTTTCTAGACTGCCTTCATATTACATGTATACACACATATATATGTGTACACGTATACACACACACACACATCTATACACGTACAAGGGCTGTCGGAAAAAATCCAGTCATTATCAATATAAAGAGGCCGGTTATATGGCTGGATACTTTTCGGACAGCTCTCATATATATGGGATATATTAAAGAGAGAGAGAAAATGGGAGTAACTGGCCTTTAATAGAATATAAGGGGTGAGGGACATGAAGGAGGCTAATGATGCTAAGGCTTGGTGGCTGAAAGACATAGTATCAGTACCTAAAACAGGGGTCTCCAGAGCAGAAGGCACCCATCACTTCCTGAGCACCCTCTCCCAGCTCCCAGACTCACCTCTGACTGCAGCCAAGACGTCAGCCGCCAGTTCTGAGCAGATGCTCACAGCCTGGCTCCTGGCTCCTTCCTCTAGCCTCTGCACGACCCTGGGGCTCCTTCCACCTGCAGCGGACTGCACGCCTGAGTGACCCACCGGAGAATTAGCACCCAGGGGGCACCCAGAAGTGCATGGGATTCAAGAGAAAAGGCTTCCCCTTCTCAGAAGATCCCACAGGCTGGATCACCCAGTTGCCGTGGCCAACTGAAGAATCCCTCTTGGTACTGGACCTCCTTCCTTCCTGTTTCGCGCTTTCTTTTTTCCCTTCACTCCTCTTTGGGACTTTTTTCCCCAAATGAACTATTCACACGTGTGATGGTTAATATGATGTGTCCACTTGACTGGGCCAGTGCCCAGGTCCGTAGTAACTTTTCTGGATGTTTCTGTGAGGATGGTTTTGGCTGAGATCAACATTTAAATTAGTGGACTTGGAGTAAAGCATATTATCTTCCATAGTGTGGGTGGGCCTCATCCAATCAGTTGAAGATCTGAATAGACTAAGCCAGCTTCTCCCAAGCAAGAGGGATTCTATCAGCAGAAGGCCTTCACATTTGAATGGCAGCATCAGCTCCAGCCTGACAGCCCACCCTGCAGATTCTGAGCTTTCCATTCTCCACAATGGCATGAGCCAACTTCTTAATTTTTTTTTATTGTTTTTGACAGAGAGAGAGAGAGAGACAGATACAGAGACAGCGAGAGAACTGAAATGGGGGCACGCCCCAGTTCAGCACATGGGTCCACACAGGCTGGAGCCAGGATTCGATCCTTGGTCCCCCTCAATGCTAAGTGAGCACTTAACCCACTGAGCTGTCCCGGCTTCCCCAAACAGCAAGTTTTTCTTTCTTTTTTTCTTTTTTCTATTTTTTTTTTTTTGAGAGAGAGAGAGATACAGAGACAGAGAGAGAACTGAACTGGGGGAACTCCCCAGTTCAGCACATGGGTCCGCACGGGTCGGGGCCGGGATTCGATCCTCGGTCCCCCAATTTCTTACAATCCACGTCCTGCTGATTCTGTTTTCTCAGGAGAACCCTAACACAATACATAAGTCAGTATCTCAGGCTCCGCTTTCTGGAGAACTCAGCCTGAGATGGAGGAATGATGTTGACTTTGAGATTACTGGGGGACAAGGAGATGAAGATGAATATCCAACAGGGGGTACCCACAAAACGAACATGGAGTCAACCCCATGAAAATAGTACTTGAATCCAGGAGGATGGACAGAGAAAAAAGAGATGACATCATTCCTTCAAAGACTCAAAAAATCATCGTGTTAGATTCCCAGTCTTCATCCAAAATAAATAAATTCAGCTGCTTTGTCCAAACTTACTCAAATGTTTTCAGAGAAGGGGGTGGGGAATAAGTATCATCGTACTCATAAAATGTGGGTACATATAGGGTCTCCCCAGAGTCACAATTCCAACTTGAGATGTTGAAAAGCAATTGCACTCTAACTCATTCTTCCCTGATTTCACTCAATCTGCAGCCACGAAGCTATAGTGGTCACACTGGGCTATATTTTAGTTTCCATCCCTTTTCTATATTCACCGTCTCAATCTGGTCCCCAAAGAATGGAAGTCAAGGCTTTGTTTCCTGGAACAGAACTCTTTTTTTATTTTAAACTAACCCCAATGCCGAGGTTTCTCAAGGGCAGCGTCCCTCCCTCTGGTCCGTGGGTGTCTTGGCACGGAACTTGGGTGGGAACGGCAACACTGACAGAGGCCCTAGTGATGCTCTGATCACTGGTGTGTCATGAACTCACGAGCGTGTTGCTTCTTTTCTCTGGCTCATCTTCTCACATAGCAAATAGAGAGGTTGAACCAGGTATTCTTCAAGGTTCCTTTTACATCCCGCATCCTGGCTTTCTAAGGGTCACCTGCTTCCTCCCAGCCTATCACTTCCTGTTGCAGAGGCTTTGGTTAAAACCCCTTATATTCTCCTCAACACTGGCTTTTAGGCCCTTTGATCAGCTGCATATGCTCAACCCAAAACATACACACTCCATACATCACCTACACACCCCATACACCAATACACATACCACACGCACCATGCTCAAATCCCCACACATACACAACACACCCTTACACACACATCACATACACACATAACACCACATACATACGCATACACCACCCACATACCCAGCACACACACACACTACACATACACCACCCATATACCAGGTGCAAACATACATTCACTACTCTATGGTCTGTGCTCATTTCAGTATCCACACCCTACACTGTCTTGCCTCCTCCGTCTTTGTTTGCACTTGCATAGGAAGGTTCTGGAACAGGTTGCAGGTATAAAAGCTCAAGGAGAAGGGGAAGGCAATGAGTATGCCAATGAATATTTAATAATAGTTTCCCCCAACCTACTTCTTTAAAAAAATGGAAAAGCTATTTGTCTTTCAGATTTGTTAGCTACTTTATCAGCCATCAGGGAAACCCTTTTCTCATTTAGTTCTTGGAGGAATCTGGACTCACTTTCATCTTTTAATTAGTTGGACTTTAACATCTGTGTGCATTCTGTAGCCTCTGACAGTTTTATGTTGCTTATGCTGTACAAAACACCAAGAACCTACATTCCCAGGCCAAGAATCTCACTGGTGACGTTCAGAGGGGAAGGAAGCCATTACTTCCAGGACTGTGGCTCATTGACATGGCCAAGCCTGGAATGTGTCCAGGATCAGGCCAAGGAGCCCACCCTGATTATCTGAAAGCGTTCACTTACTCGTTTTCTCTGTCTCAGTCTCCTGATGGCTTCCTTCCTAGCAACTATTTGCAACTATATATACATTTACAGTTTTGTCCCATTAGGCATTATCTGGCTCCACTGCTAGACTGCAGGACTCGTATGGAAAGGTATTTGTTGAACCACTGCATCCTCAGCTCCCAGCACAATGTGTGACGTATTATAGATGCTCAATAAATGCCTCTTGCATGTTGATTCATGAAGCAGCTGGGCCACAAATGCAAGATATTAAATCTTAATGACAGAATTAACCACCCTCAAGTTTCAGCTGTTCTCTCACTTGCAGACTAAGAATATGAAAATGAGCTGAAAAACATTCACCTTATGAGGGCCATGAGGGCCTGGAACGAGTTGAAATAGAAGAAAAGGTGGTAGACTCAGAGCTAGGAAATCTGAGTTAAAATACCAGCTGTTTCCTCACTAATGTATGACCTTGGGCAAGTACCTTATTCTCTCTGGGTCTCTATTTCCTGTAAAACCAGGAAATAGCACTTGATCAAAAAATTTTTAAGGTTTTTTGTTAGCAGTAGAAATTCATCTTTTATAGAGCAGATAAAAATAGTATTTCATTAGTATACAATATTTCCTAAGTTCAAATGCATAATATTTACTTGATATATATAAAGACAATGAGACTAATATGGCTTTTGATAAATAGCAAAACCTCAGACCCAGAGCTATGGATAAGAGCTGACATCTTTTGTTAAATTCAATTGTCCCATCTCAAAATTCAGATTCACACAGTGAAATGGTTTTAAAATGGTTATTCCTCAGATAAACAAGTCTGATTTCCAAGTATGTGCCCAAAAGAGTGAGCTAGCAAGGCAGAGACTGGTTACCTGGTAGACTACATTTCCCAGAGTCCCTCACAGTTCCATGTGGCCACATGGAGGATTTCTAGCCAATAACATGAGTGGCAGAATGTATACAGTCCCCAAAGAACCTCCAATACACAATCTTCCATGTTCTTTGTCCTTCTGCTGGCTTCATGCAGAGGGAAACAGAACTCGGAAGTCCTAGATGAAGAAGGGTGAAGCCACAGATGGAAGGAGCCTGGATCCCCACATCTCTGCTGGAAGAGCTGCCTGGCATTCAGAAACATCCATTTTAGGCTTTATTCTACAAATCTACTTGATCCATAGTGTAACTTTATAGCCAACAGCATTACTCTTAACAACCTGGCCACACAAATTAACTTTTTGGAGTTCTCGAATGCCTTAATATGTGTTCTACAATACGTATTGGTTTTTATTAGAGCTTCTAAAATCATTTATATACTTTTTAGAATAAAATGTGAATAAAATAAATGCTTGTGTAATTCAGAAACTACTTCATGAGGCCCCAAGGATTCATAAGTCACATTTAAAATATATGTTTTCAAATATGTCTAAACTAGGTGTTCTCAAAAATCTTTGCCAGCATCAATATTTTATGGTTGAATATTTTTCTCATTTTCTAAACAGAAGTCACATTGGTCTTCATAAAGAGGAAGTAAGCCCTTTCTGCCTCGGCCAATAGCATCTAGGAAACGCCAAGGGATACATACAAAAGTTCTGGCTTAATTATTGCAGATTTAGAGGGTGGGGGCCTTCTTTAGACACCGTGTGTTCTAGGATCTTATTTATCTTAGGCATAATAACAATCATGCTAAAAATGGCCTGTCTGTCAAGCAATGATATAAGTTGTCTGGAAGGTCCTTCAAAACCAAGTCAAAATTGAAGTCATTCTTTCACGTGCTCTACTTGTATCCAAATGCATTAATGGCACTTGGATGAGTCTCTAACCAGAATTATTAACCAGAACAAAGACAAGCTGCAGTCTTCCTTCTGGAACTATCAGGCTCGGAAGCTGGGGATGGTCACAGTGACCACTGTAATGTGCAGCCACGTAGTAAATGCCTCCAGGCTCAGGCACAGCTCAGAAACTCCCCCAGCCACAAGGAACCCCGGCCCTACACTAGAGGCAGGGCTGCCTCCAAGAACTGTTTTTCCTGAAGATGCTTTATTTTATTGTTTTATGACAGAGACAGAAAGAGACAGAGACAGTGAGAATGGGGAGGGCCCAGAGGAGTCTCCATAGTAGCACGTCATCAGTTTTTGACATGGGTTTCGCTCCACACAGGTGGGCAGGGGCTGCGCAGGGTGGGCACCAGGCTGGGGGCCTTCTGCATGGGAGGCACGCACCCTTGAGCCAGGGGCTGGACCAGGGGAGTGAGAACTGAACTGGGAGTCTCCTGCATGGGAAGCACACCCCAGTTCGGCATCTGGGTCCGCATGGGCCAGGGCCTGGATTCGATCCTCCGTCCCCGGGACTGCAGAGTGAGCACTTAACCTGCTGAGCCATCCTGACCTCCCCTCAAGAACTCTTTCTAGGCTCATAGGAGGGCCAGTCTCTGAGGGGTCCACAGAGAGGATAGCAATGTGGAAAACCTTGACGTGTCCCAGATTCTAAATTTATCCTTACTTAGTAATGTTCACCTCTGGGGGCAGTACTATGCCATCAATTTGCAGGAAATTTAAGACCTCAAAGAGATTCCAATCATCATTGCTTGCCAAGCTTAAGAGGCTTGAAGAAGAGAGGCCTTAGCCTAAAGGATAAGGAAGAGATTCAAACAGACTTCAAATTCAGGCATCTCTGAATTTGAATCTAACGCTTTGCATACTGCTGTGTGACCTTAGGCAAGTTATGTAACCACCCTGAGCCAACCAGTAGTTTTTCATTTAAGCATGGCAACTGGAGAGGAGCTCAGGGTCCCGCTAGGTCCACCCCTGAGATCTCATGTCCAGCTGCAAGCCTCGGAGCCCCAGTTAGCCCCGTTTTGCCCTGAGGTTATGAAGCACCCCACTCAGTGCTGAGCCTACCAGAAGGAAAGGAAGTTCTGTCCCTGTAGGGCAGAGACACGGCCGTCACTGAGCCCTTGTCCAAGTCATGCGGTCAGTGGGGACCAGTTGTTTTCATTTCTATTTCTTTCTTTCTGTTTTTCTTTCACAAAACACTTGAGAAGCTTGGGGAAAACAATCCCTACAAGCCCCATAAAGGTGTAACTGTAGATGGCCTCCCAGCTGGGCCAGGCAAGCCCAGTGTCAGGCTGGGGACCACAAGGAGAAGGAGGGTTTCCGCACCAAGGAGCCATGGGTCTCTGGGAGTAGATGATCCAAGGTTTAAGCAAAATAAACTTGTCATCATCTGAATGCTAGGACAGGCACAATAACTCCCCGTACCTACGACCTCCCATCTCCTGGGCCAGACTGGAGATGGCTCCCAGATGGGGCATGATGTTTGGGGAGAGAGTACAAAATGGCTCATGTCCACTGTCCATTGAAAGCAAGCAGCCTCTGCCAAACACCAGAGGACGATGTGGGAAGACGGACAGGTTAGCTTTCCGACCATCTGGCCTGTCTTGCCCATCCTCTATGATCGTGCCAAGGCGCCAAGGTCTGACAGTGGAAAACAGGAACTTACTGCATTCTCCGTCCAGAGGGATTATAGATCCATGTCTTCTTAAGACAGTCCTTGTACTAGACTCAGTTGATTTTCTCTCCAGATTGCTTGGCCTCACTTGCCCCTGTACCTTAGTTGCTTGCTCAGTCCTGGCTGCTACCATCACTGCAGCTTCTAAACCTTTCAGCTGTCTCACCCAGCCACAGGGAGGGCAGGAACTGGGTTTCCGTGTGGCCCTAGCATGCCTGGAAGGGTGCTTATGCACCCTGCTCCAGCACCCATATCCAACCCAGCTGGATTCATGGAAGTTCTGCCTTTCCTAGCAGCTGCCTAAAGGGATAAACTGAATAACGAGAGGCCAATGGTGGAAAAGAACCAGTCGATTCACTCTTCCTTGCCCTTCACACTCCAGAGCAGAGTCTCTAAAGGTCTTCTCCAAGATATCCCAAGACCCTCCTTTGTCCTTCCCTTTGTCCCTGTCCCCTCTTCTTTATCCCTCACTCTTGCTGCTCTCAGATTGCACTCTCCAAAAAATGTTAGCTTCTCTGCTTTGGTCTCTATGTTCTAAGACGGCCCTCATTACAGCGTCCCTCTCTTCAGGGGCAGGGCTTCATTTAGGCAGACTGACCTCACCTCCATCCACTAGCTACTCTATTCCCTCCCTCTTCAAATTGTGTTCCACCTCCCCAATGGAAGTGGAGTGGTATACCTCTCTGGCTGTTTTACCAATGAGTTAAATTCACTTTTCTTCCATTTCGTTTTGGTTTTAACCTTGAACTTAAGAGTTTTAGGATGCCTTTGGTTAACTTATCCAAAATAAGATATAAATGTATATACATGTCTTTCTCGGTATCTAGAAAGGAATAAAATCCCATTCACAGACCCTGAGCAAGGGCTGCATCTATGCAGCAACAGAGACCCAGACCAATAATTGCCACTAGCAGAGTTCACCCTGGGGTCGCATGTCTCAACCTTGGATCCACAGGACACAGGTCATGCAAGTTATTAAGAATCAAACGGTTCTGTTTTCAAATACACCTGGGTGGCTGAAGCTTAAACAAAATTGAATAGTTCCCCTTACCCTCCCTCTAGGATTTTTGAGATTTTACTAGAGCATCCTATAATGTCACTCTCTGTGACAGAAGTTGGCAGCATTTTCAGAATTTTTTTCCTGAACATCTCAAACAGGATTGATGCTACACAAAATACCCACTTCCTATGAATATGGATGTGGCAAAAAATTCTAGACATACCAGCTCCTGGGGAAAAGTCTCTCTACTCTTTAGATTTCAAGTTACAGAATGTCTTTGGGTTCCTGTTGAAAATACCACAGCTGCATAGGGTCAAGCTTACCCTACTCCCACTTTGAGAAAATATTAGCAGTCTACCATCTAGAGGCCTATTTGGAACTAATAAAGGTTGAGGTTAACCACCAAGAACTAATTCTAGACAAAACCTGCTTCTTTCTCCCTATTCTCCTCCACCTACAGAATGATTTTTATTCACAATTCTCCCACTTCCTCTGCATACAATGTGACAACTACTTCCTCCACTCCCACTAATAACCAGTCAATGTCACTCTGCAAATGCCAGCAGAAAGAAGAAAGGGAAGCACAGCTCACCTTCCCAGCCTGCATATTTTCCCACCTGGATGCCCCCCACCCAGCTCCATCCAGATCAGCAGTTACTGAAGGTTCTGCTCCCCACCCACCCGTGTTCCTCAGCGTCACTTCTCAGCTCCAGGATTAATAAAGTGCAACCAGAAAGTTTGCTGCTGTTAGTCCTGGGGGCTAAAGCTGCCATCACTACATAAAATCTCGGGAGTGAAGGTTTCAGGAAGCAAAGCTGGCTAATGACCCTTGTCCCTGGGGTAATAAGCAGCGGAAATGAACTGCTGGGGAACGCCATGCCCCACGTAAATTCATGTGTTAGCAGGCCTGCCTGTGGAGCAGCCGCGGTGTGCAGGGAGAAGGCTGAAAGGCCGGCCCGGACCCAGTGTGGAGAAGGGAATGTCGGGGAGGGAAGGGTCCCTGGAGAGCCTACACCAGCTCCTTCATTTTGCACCAGAGGACACAGAAGTCCAGAGAAGTAAGCGTGCTCACCAAAGTCCCCCAAAGTCCCCAGCAGGCATTCGCTATTGAGCTAAAAGCTGAGCCCTGGCTTAACCTTCCCGGAGCAACCTCCAGGACAACTCAGCCAGTCGATTTTGAACACAGCCTCTCTTTGGGTCTCTTAGACAGTAAGTGTGCCGTCCCAGTTTGGGAAGCCAGCGGTACCAGAAAGGGAATGAACATGAGAAAGTGGAGCTGTGTGGCTTGTTTGTTGTTGGTTTTGCTTCATTTTGAAATTTCTGTGCCTGTCCTCCTGGAACGAGCGGGGTGGATACATGTGTGGGAACATGCACGCTGGGGATGTGCTTTATGCGCCTCCGTTTCTGGGTTCCTCTGGGGTTTGCAGAGTCAGATTGACAGTGGTTATTAGTGGGAGTGGGCGAAGGCGTTGTCACATTATATGGAAAGGAGGTGGGAGACTCACGAATGACAAGGGCAGGATGTGTGCCGTTCTAACATGGGGAAATGACACCTACATTCCAAGGAGGAAACAGGACAGAGAATCTGTATTCTAGATTCTTCCATCACAGCCAGATAAGTAGACCTGATTTAACAGTTTCATTAGAGGGGATCACTACGGGAATACAGAACAAAGAGGAGCGAAGGAGAAATACGAGGAACTTTGAGCTGAATTCCTCCCTAACTAAGCAGAACACACCTCGTTTTCAACGAGGACCTGTAGATTCCCTTGGGAACCAGGGCAGATGGCCTCCTGAGCACCTAAGACTAACACAAAGAAAGGGAAGGGCCTCTACGTTGTGGCCTTTGTATTTTCATATAAATTCTCCCTTAGCCATGCAGGGCATGGAGAAGATGGTCAGCACCTTCAGTATATCTCAAATCCCAGATGATGGGAAAGTTCTGTGAGGTCCCCAGGAGTCCCTCCCGTCCTGGCCGCCTGGAGACCCTGCCCTGTGTTCTGACAGCTTTCTAAGCCCAGATCCACAGAGTCTGCATGCAGCGTTCCATGAGCAAGCTGAGCGTGGAGGGAGTGCCGACACAAGGGTAAGTGATAGCTCACAGAGAAGAAGCATTCCAGAAAGTCATTTCCAACGTCAGTTCTCGTTTCCTGTCCTGCAGGACTGGCATTCAGATCCTTTCATCTCTGGTTTCTGGAAAAACACAGCCAGGAAGAAAAGCTTCCTGCCGAGACAGCTTGCTGCCAGCACCGTCCCTGGCTGGGCTTGCGTGGACCTGAGGCTCACACAGTGCCCCTTGGAGGAAACCCCACTGCCCTGGGCCTCATGTACTCTGCATGTTTGACTCAGGGACACCGAGGTCACCTCTAGCTAACATGCCTTCTAGCTCTATGACTCAAAGACTGTGATTTATGATTTGGTCACAAACAAGACAGGACAGACCACCATCTCCCCCAGGATTTCATCAACCAAAACCTGTGCATGCTCTCAAACATATCAGTCATTCTGCGAGTATCTTTTTTTAATTTTTGGAACCCAGCAGGTGTGATTCTTCAAAGTTAATGAACACATTTCTATGAAGAAGGGCCAGCAATTGTGCTGTGCCACATTACCCTCCATGTGCCTGGGTTCGGGACAAGTCGGAAAGAGTAAGTCCCCTTTCCCCCATGCCCCTACCCCCGCCCCCACCACCACTCCAGTGCTCTGGCAAATGTTTCATTGTCAAGATTGTCCAAGAAAGAGAAGGCTTAAGCAGGTAGGACAAACTGGGAGATGCTAGAAGACCACCCAGACAGGACACAAACTTTGTTGCCCCGCTTTCTTCAGGTGAGCAGGGACAGGTGACCCCAACCTTTATCCTTCCTTTCCAATGCCCCCAAATTCATTTTGGCCCCCCTGAGTTCTCTCGGACTCCACTCTGCCCACAAACAAGCAGACCATTCTCTCTCAACCAAGCCCTCACCTGCAACCCTAGGCCTTATTTATTCTATAGGGACAGGAAGCTAGACGAGATGGAGGGAGGAGGAAGCCCTTTTCTCATCTACGTGACTCAAGATCCAGGTCCCCAGCCAGCCGCCAGCCAGGAAACTAAGAAAAGGGGGACTCAGATGTGGGGTTAGGATCCAGCTCCTCTTCTTCAGGGATAGACCCTCTCTGCCTGCACCACCGGCATGGTATGGAATGAGGGTGAGAAAACCCAAAACTGCACAACACTGTCTCAGCATATTACTTGGAAGTCTTCTAGAATATATTCTGAATTCTGCTTGGGTAATGTCATAAAGGTCATGGGGCTTGCACCCCTGAGCCAAGTTGTCATAGTCTACATATATCCCAGGTGCAGTTTATCACCCCCTTGGACCCAAGAGACTGCATGGAACCAAAAATTAATACCCTCCCAAGTTCTGATTTCAGTAGAGATACCCAGCCCCAGAGCCTCCCCAGAATGGAACACCCACACAGGCTTCATCCTAAAAGGAAAGGTCACAAACCAGTTTCTAATGGTTCAAGGCAACTCCAAGATCCCCCAAGAAGGTGACTTATAGTTATTCTGAAATGTTTAATAAGAGATTGGTAACTCAGAACCATTAACCTTAGGAAAAACTCTCCAAAATACCCTCTCTAAACCCTTACAAATTCTATTCCCACCAAAACCCACTTCTTCATATCCTTCAAAGCCTTCCTTCACTCTCTGTTGCCCAAAGAATTAATGCTGAACTCTTGGCACATCACTGAAAATGCTCCATGATCTGTGCCCAATCTACAGCCCTAAACTGAATGCCCACTGAGCCTACTGATGCACTCTGTGCCCCAGCCACACCAGTCTGCTCATTAGTCCTCAAGCACTTGGGCCCGTGCTATTCTCCTCGCCTGCTACATTACCCACCCCCACCCCACCACTACCCACCTGCTCTACTCCTTTCTAAGGGACCACCTCAAT
The DNA here is from genome assembly GCA_004027555.1 of Craseonycteris thonglongyai. Lineage (NCBI taxonomy): Eukaryota > Metazoa > Chordata > Mammalia > Chiroptera > Craseonycteridae > Craseonycteris > Craseonycteris thonglongyai. The sequence goes on from PVKE010017108.1 coordinate 15,296, forward strand.
TACCATGTGCTCTGTAAAGCGTTCCACAACCCCAACCTTTTTATGTCCATGGAAGAAAACACCAGCTTGGAGCACATGTCAGGGCAAAGGCTCATTCATTAATTCATTCATAAACCTCTACCTACTAAGCTGCTAGAGTATATCAAGCCCTCAGCATTTTGCTAAATATTGTCACTCTACCAAAATGAAATAAGACACAGTGGGACCTTCAGGCTGCTCAGACTCTAACAAGATAGTCACATAAAATAACACACATCACAGTATAACATGATGATTGCTCTAGTGATCATGCAAATACCGTGTTGAGTAGAAGAGGCACTACAACAGCTAGTGCATGTGCTCAGCAAATAAATTAACACATTTAAGTATCACTGAAGACATAGCAGCAGCTGCATGAAAAGGGTCCTGGGAATTAGGTGACTGGTGCGTGGAAGGAAGCACGCTAGTTAGAGATCACCAGCTCAGCAGAAATGCTGACTCTTCCTCCAGGGAGGTCTTGCGGTGCTCACAGCATCTCTGTTGACAAAGCCTTCCCAGATGAAATCAGATTGGGGCTTACACAAGGTTTAGGGACAAATTGTAATGCAAATTAAGAACCTACTTTCTCAAATTCCACTCAACTCAATTACATTCAACATTTCCGGAGCCCTATTAAGTGGCCCTGAGAAATGCTCCTACATAAAACCAAGCTCAACCCTTCAAGGTTGGGCTTTCATTCAGAAAACCTGTGTTATTCCCATGCAGGTTAAGAATCTTGTTCCTAGAAAACTCCTTCTGTAGCCCACTGCCCGTGCCTTTCTGCATTCTGTTTCCCCAACTAGACTGTCAACTCTATGAAGACAAGGACTACATTGGCCTGGTTTGTTGGCTTTCAGATTTTCAGCCCTGGAACTCCACATTTAAATGCAATCTTAATTGGAAGCACAAATGAGTAAAACTGAGCAAAGCAAAACTTGTTCTAAGAGAGCCAGAATCTGCACAAATACCTTACTGCTGCTATAAGAAATCACCACAGGGGAAGCCGGGATGGCTCAGTGGGTTAAGCGCTCACTTTGCAGCACCGGGGACCGGGGATTGAATCCCGGCCCCGGCCCGTGCAGAACCATATGCTAAACTGGGAGCTCCCCCAGTTCAGTTCTCTCTGTTTCTGTCTCTCTCTCTCTCTCTCTCAAAAAAATAAAATAAAATAAATATATATATATATTTTAAAAAAAGAAATCACCACAATGTGCTTCCCATGCGGGAGGCCCCCAGCCTGGTTCCTGCCCTGCGCAGCCCCTGCCGACCTGTGTGGAATGAAACCATATTGACAACTGATGACGTACAACTATGGAGACTGCTCTGGGCCCTCCCCCTTCTCTCTGTCTCTGTCAAAAACAATAAAATAAAATAAATCATTAAAAAAGAAAAATGAAATCACCACAAACTTAGCTTAGGACACTATCTCACAGCTCTGGAGATAAGAAGTCTAACATGGGTATCCTCATGCTAAAATCAAGGTGTCAACAGGGCTGCATTGCATTCTGGAGGCTATTGGGGAGAAACCTTTTCCTTGTCTTTTCCAACTTCTAGAGGCTGTCCATCTGGCCCCCATTTTCCATGTTCAAAGTCAGCAACATTGCATCGATTTAACTTTCCTCCATCGTCACATCTTCCTCTCTGACTCTCCTCTCCCACCTCTCCCACTTTTAAGGGCCCTTGTGATTACAGTGGGTTCATTTGAATAATACAGATGAATCTTTCTAGTTTAAATTCATCTAATTAGCTACCTTAATTCTATGTGCAATCTTAATTCCCTTTGCCGTGTAACACAAAATATCCATGGGTTCTAGAGATTAGGTGTGGACATCTTTGTGGGATCACTGTTCTCTCTATAGACCACAGAGCACACAACCCACCTCAACCCCAGGGCTCTGTAGAGCACAGATTAGAAAGCACCCAGACTAACGTCATGAAGGATCACCCACTGCGCACAGCCCGTGCAGGGATCAATCCCAGATTCTCTGCTCACCAGGCACAGCAACACTCAGCTCCCAGCTGCCTCCTTCCACCACACCTGCCACATCCTCTGCTCTGAAGTCAGTCTGCCCAGGAGCACAGGGAGAAATGGGCAGGGAAACCTAGCTGAGGCTGCACAGAGATTCATGATGGACTGAGAGCCACAGAGAGTAACGGCCTGTGGGAGAAGGCGCGTGTCAGGGAGCACCTCTTCATCTCTAAGATGTTCTTCTTACACTAGGCTGTGTGAGGGCAGGGTCCGGGTTTCTTTTCTTGCCTTGCTCTGGCAATAGGAGCATGCCTGTCTTGGGGCAGGTGGGCCAGAAACATCACAGAACCAATACCTTTGGCCGCAGCCCTCAACCAGTCAGACAGAAGTTAATGGATAAATATTCCAGGTGTTCGCCCCTCGGTAGAACAATTCTAAGACATGGTCTACAGCATCACCTCGGTGATCGTCCATGGAATTGACTGAGCATGGATGTCTACAGCAATAACCTAGTTATGATTGTAACACAACTAGGGAGGCCAACTTGTCCCAGTTTTCCTAAGACTTTCCCAGTTTAGCCCTGGAAGTCCCACATGCCCAGGAGTCCCTCAGGCCCCAGCAAACTGGATGGTTGGTCACCTTAAACCCAGCCCACTCACCACAGATTTCTTCCTTCCGCTCCCCATCTTGTTTTTGCATGCCCCACGGGTGTTCCTGGTATCACCTCGCAAATACACAGCTCATGCTCAAGTCCTTTTCTCGGGGTCCAGTTTGTGTCTAACTGGCAGGGCTGGCACCTGTTGGCCACAAATGTCCTGCACCCCCAAACTCTGGGGGAAGAGGGGACGCCGTTCGCATGGCCTACCTAGTGGCATGCATTGGAGGCCCTAATAACAGCTGGCATCTTTAGCTGCGCCCTCGATCAGTTCACTCTAGGATGGAAGTCTCTTCGTCCCGCTTCCCACCACATGAGAAAGAAGAGACACACATTGCCAGAGATAGTCTCCCCATAAAGACAGAGCAGGTCTGCACCTCCCCCACCCTTCTCCTCGCCCCTGCCCTGCCCTGCCCTGCCCTGTTCCAGATGTTCCCATTAGTTCCGGTGGGAGCCGGGGAGCAGACAAGCAGCATGACTGTGCCTGAACACCCTTCACAAGGAACGGAGCTGTGGCAGCTGGGTTTGCCCCAGATGGGGAGAGCTCTGTGCAGACGGCAGTCATGCATGGGAAACCAGAGGACCTTGGAGACCACACAGCCAGGGCCGGTGCCTCTGCGATTCCCACTCAACTTCAATTAGCAGCCCTGAACATGCGGAAGGGTTCTCGGCACTCTGACAAGCCTCCCACAGACACTAGTTTGGCCTCACCTGGGGACACAGCCCGCCTCGAGAGACGGCAGGCAGCTCTAGCAGTGCACATCTGGACACCCCTAATGAGGCCAGCCCAGGATGGGAGTTCAGCTAATTGCTCAAGTCGACAGTGATGTCTGGATTCCAGCTGCCACGTCTGGATGTCTTGAGTTTACTGTGAGGTTGGGACTGAGAGACCCTTAGGAATGGAGAATGTCAGCTGGGGTTCATGCGGAAGCAATTAAGGAGACATTTGCGGTAGGTGAAGAATGGGGGGTTAGTAAAATAAAAATATCACAGCTTGCTAGCATCTTACCAGGAAATCCATAGTCCCCAGCCAAGATGGGCCATTCCAGGAATACGGAGCATACAGCATGTGATTGCAGAGGCAGGGCAGGGAGACTAGAAAATGTGCTGGGTCCTGAATTGGGAGCCTGGGGTCTCAAGATGCAAACTGACCAGACCCCTGCCCCTCCTCCCATCCCTCATCTCTCCCTGCCTGATAAACAGAAGGGTGGGACTTGCCCACCCAATAAGAACAGATTTCCCCTGCAGGTCATGAACTTGAACCTTCCAGCCTAGTTTCAAGGCCCTGGAAAGAGTCCGGGAGATAGTTTACATGGTGGAGTTTGTTTGTTTGTTTGTTTGTTTGTTTGTTTGTTTTGCTCAAATTTGCAAAAGAAGGATATTGTAACCATAATCAGTTACAACTACTGTCTCTTTCTATTCTGACTTTCCTCAGTTACACATCTCTCATGTCCGGTGGTGTTTGTATTTGGGGGATTTAGCTAAAAAAAGAGTTGAATTTAGTGTACATTTAGTTTTGGTTTAGTGCCAGAGCTGTCTGGAAAGTATCCAGCCACATAACCATTCTCATTACATTGCCAATGGCTGGATTTTTCTGGACGGCCCTTGTATATTAGTGTGGTTCACAGCTTCTCCTATAGGCATGGCTTCCAGAAATACTCCTACTACCCACTCTACTGGCTTTCTCGGTGTCACGGCATAAAGGTGCTAGGCAGTGGGTTCTATTGTGACATAAATGCATCTTACGGCACCAGAACTAGAAGTATTCGCATAATGTAGAAGAATTAAGGCTTAAAATATAAGCAGCAAGAAGCTAATTTATGGAAAATTATTTCATCATCAGAAGCATAGAAATCGTAAACAGAGGATTCAGTTTTCATAAGTCCCTAGACAAAATGGAAGTACTTTCTTACCAGTACAACTGTAAATATATAATTATAAACATACTATACAATGAAATAAATTAGCTTCATAGATTTCTACATGAAATTACTATGACATCAACAAGTGAATGGTAACAAACAAAATTTTTTTAATATCCCAAAAGCAGTAATTTATTAAAGGAGAGAATGTTTTAAAGATTTATTTTTATTGTTTTTGACAGAGAGAGAGAGAGAGATACAGAGACAGAGAGAAGGGGGAGGGCCCAGAACAGTCTCCACAGTTGCACATCATTGGTTTTTCCATAATTTCATTCCACAGGTGGGTGCAGGGCTGCACAGGGCAGGAACTGGGCCGGGGTCTCACCCTGGTGAGAACTGAACTGGGGGCACTCTCCAGTTCAGCACATGGGTCCACACGGGCCGGGACTGAGATTAGGTCCTCAGTCCCCAGGGCTGCAAAGTGAGCACTTAACCTACTGAGCCATCCTGGCTTCCCCAAGAATGTTTTAAATAGGAGCAATGAATAAACTCTTGAACTATTAGATAGTTCAATTTTAAAAGCTATGTAAATACATTGATAAAAAAGTTTAATTGTTTGCTAATTGTATTGGCATATACAAAATAAATTATAATATGCCAATATAACACCATGAAAGACAAATTGATTAAAGAGTGCAATCAATTCAAAGGGCATTTAAAATTAGTCACTGTGCTCAAAGAAGCTTGGTCAACAACAAAAATTCAATTAAAAAAATGGTCAATAGATATGAATAGACATTTCTCCAAAAATGATAATAGAGATGACCAATAAGTACATGAAAATAAGTTCAATATCACTAATCATTAAGAAAATATTATACAAATCAAAACCACAATGAGATATCACTTCTTACCTATCAGGCCGGCTACTATCAAGAACAAAACAAAACAAAAGCAGAATAACAAGTATTGGCAAAGATGTAGAGATATTGGAATCCCTGTTACTGTTGGTAGGAATACAAAATCACACAGCCACTATAAAAAACAGTATGGAGTTCTTCAAAAAAATTTAAAATTATCTAGCAATTTCACTACTGGGTATATGCCCATAAGAAGTGAAAGCAGGGTCTCAGAAAGACATTGGTATACCCATGTTCATAGCAACATTATTCATAATAACCAGAAGGTGGAAGCAACTCAACTGTCCATTGCTGGCTGAATGGGTGAAATGGGATACATTCATACAATGGAATATTATTCAGCCTCAAAAAAAGAAAATTCTGACACCTGCAACAACATGAATGAAACTTGAGGACATTATACTAAGTAAAACAAGCCAGCCACAAAAAGACAAATACTGTATAATTTCACTTATATGAGGGACTTAGGGTAGTCAAACTTATAGGAACCAAAAGTAGAACAGTGGTTCCCAGGGGCTGGGAGGAAGAAGAAAGGAGGGGTTGTTTAATGGATATAGAGTTTCAGTTTTACCAGCTGGAAAGAGTTCTGGACATTGGTTGCACAACAATGTGAATGTACTTAACACTACTTAGCACACTTAAAAATAGTTAAGATGATAAATAGCTAAGATGTGCATTTTATCACAAAATATTTTTAATTTCAAAAACAAAAACCTTGAAATATCTTTAATCTTACAGCTTATACAGCAGAGAAAAGTGATGGAGGTATCACCAAATGGAGGATTTGAAAACACTAAAAATAATAAGACTTGTTATCACAAATAACAAGTTATGAAATGTATAGAAAATGTACTAAGTGATCAATAATTTTTTTTTTAATTGTACAAATACTGGGATGGCCCAGCAGGTTAAGCCCTTGCCTTGCTGCTGTGGGAACCAGGGATCAAGTCCTGGCCCTGTCCCACATGGACCCACATGCTGAACTGAGGCATACTTCCCATGCAGGAGGCCCCCCAGTTCACTTCCCACCGAGGACTGCTTCCTGGGTAGGAGGCCCCTCGTTTGGTTCCTGCCCTGCACGCCCCATATCCACCTGTGTGGAATGAAACTATGTCAAAACTGATGATGCACAGCTGTGAAGACTGCTCTGGGCCCTCCCCCTTCTCTCTCTCTCTCTCTCTGTCTCTGTCAAACAATAAAATAAATCTTAAATAAATAAATAAATAGATAAATGAATAAATGTAATCAACATAGGAAAAAGACTAAATTATCTTTGTATTCTTACTGTAAAAAATATTACCAAATCCTTGACATATAATAAAGCAATAAGATATTATGCAGCCAACAGTGTAGGAAAAACTATAGAAATGGTCTGTTAATTAATTAATAAAATATAAATGTTATTTTCTGGATTCTGTGAAGCTTATGGTATTCTGTAAGCATTTTTGAAGTTTTGATTTGTTGTGATACCTTTTCTCATTTTAACCATTCACTTTTGCATAAAATTTTGTAATATTTTTCTTGTTACTATATGGGCTGCCAAAGCAAGTACTGCAATATTTTTCTTAAACATGGCCCCAACAATGTATGAGAAAAATGACCTAGGGATCTGGCTTTTTTATGCCCATCCCTCAAAACAGTAGTATGCTTGGGGAAACTTGAACACTGATCTACATTTCTTCCTACTATAAATGGGTCTAGAGGAATCACATGGCTCTGTCACTCTGTCTATATGGTCTTGAGTTTGACCAGTCACAACCTAAGCCCTAGTTTCTCTATCTTAAAATAAGAAGAAATTCTTTGGAATTTCCTTCCCATAGGTAAGACTGGGATACACAGGAATCACCATGAAACTGAAAGCACCCTAAAAACACAAAGTCATATAGGAAAAAAAGAACAAACCAAAACATCTTGAAGGGTTTATGTCATTTATCTGAATTTTTGCAAGGTGCCTTGTCCTACTGGACCGCCCATCTACTTTTAGGAGTGGGGTTTGGCATGAGATGGCAAAGGCCATGGGACAATGACTGAATATAAGGGAAATGTGAAGGGGGCCCAGGCTAACTAGAATCCATTAAACAAGGATACACCCACTTAGGATTAGATAGGAGAGATATTTGGAAGAATTTGGTGGTCCATTGGTTTGGAGAAGCAGCAGATGAAAATCTAATTAAGAGTAATTAAGCTGGAAAGATCCAAGATGGCAGGATAAATAAACACCATGTCTGCTTCCTTCCGTGAACACATTGAAATTACAACTAAAGTACAGAACAATCGACCTGGAGAACCATCTGAAGTATAGCTTAACAGTTTTATAACTAAGGATTTAAAGCAGCCACATTGAGACTGGTAGAATGTGGGGGAGATGCAAGACAGGTTGGCCCCATAACTCTTGTATGATGGTTGAGAATCAGGAAAGACATTTCAGCCATGGGGGTTTGCCTCAGAGGAGCAAGGGACCCCAGCTTCACACCAGGCTCCCCAACCCAGAGCACTTATGCCAGAAAGAGGAGCCCCACACAATATCAGTTGTGAAAACCAGTGCAGACTCCAACCACCCAGGTGGGAAGGAAAGGGGTCAGAAACCCAGGCATCCTCTTAAAGGGCCTGCGCACACACCAACTCACATACAGGCACTTACCCCGGGCTCCTTTGGAAGAACAGTGACTTGGTGGCTGTAGGAGGCATACAGAAAGCAGACGGACTGATGTGTGTGGCTTCAGGTGAGGAATGAAAGACAGCCACCATTTTCTCTGTGGTGTCCTCCTCCAGAACAGCCAGTAAGCAGCTGCCATCTTTCCGGTATTGAGCCCTTCCCCCCTCAGACCAAATCTGAATCTGATTGGTTAGTTGAGCTCCACTGGCTCCACCCTGCTGACTCACTGAGACCCCATCCCACACAATTCACCCAATGCCAGAGGTACGGTACTTTCTCTGGCAAGCATTGTAATCTTTCTTGGAAAACTGAGTCCACAGGCCCAGGCAAATGGCAATTGGCCTTACTGTGCTCTGAGACTTTAGCTTCAGCTCAGCACTAGCACCAAACCAGAATCTATATTAACCTAGTGACCACACTCTTCCCACTCTAGTGACTTCCTGAGGCCCTGCCTCACCCAGTTTGCTTACCACAAGAGGCTTTATCACTGCCTGAAATTTAAGGGAGCTAGCAGATGGCAGCGGGCCTAGGGTTGTCCTAGAATTTTGTGCAGTTACCCCAGGCTCAATACTAGTGGCAGCCATCCTTGGTTTGCAGCATGGCCTCTCCCACACACCAACAGGTTTAGCAAAGGCAGCAAACAGCCATGGCTGGCCCTGTAGCTCCTACCAGGTAGTCCCTAGCCAACCACAGGCAATGTGTGACTTGGGCCTGTATAGGAGCTCCTCCCAAGAAGCCCCAGAACAAATATACTTGGAGGTTGACTTCAGACCACAGCAGGGTACCACCTAATTAGCCCCACAAGCAGCACACACAAAGGGCAGTCTCACAGGCACTAGAGTCCACTGGGGTGAATCCCACCCAGTGGGGTAAGCCCCCTGCACAACAGCCCATAAGCTGTGGATGTGGCCAAACCACACAATCACTCACCATGAAGGTAAATCCCACCTACTGACATGCCAATAGCAATCATGGTTTAATTATAACAGGAGGGCACATACAACTCACATAAGGGACATTCCTGGAGTACCCAGAATGGTTACCAGGGCACCTACTACATGAGGCCACCTGGCCAAGACTGGGAGACATAGCACATCTACCTAATATGTAGAAACAAACACAGGGAGGCAGCCAAAATGAGGAAACAAAGAACTATGTCCTGAATGAAAAAAAAACAGAAGAAAACTCCAGAAAGAAAACTAAACAAAATGAAGGCAAGCAATCTACTTGATACAGAGTTCAAAACAATCATTAAAAGGATGCTCAAAGGGAAGCTGGGATGGCTCAGCGGGTTAAGCACTCACTTTGCAGCCCCAGAGACTGAGGATCGAATCCTAGCTCCGGCCCAGGAGGACCCATGTGCTGAACTGGGGTGTGCCCCCAGTTCAATTCTTGCTGGGGCCTATGAGGGAGGCTCCCAGCCCAGTTCCTGCCCTGCACAGCCCCGTGTCCACCTGTGGAGTGAAACTATATGGAAAACTAATGCTGTCAGCTATGGAGACTGCTCTGGACCCTTCCACTTCTCTCTCTCTCTCTCTCTCTCTCTCTCTCTCTCTCTCTCTCTCTCTCTCTCTCTCCATATATATATCAAAAACAATCAAAATAAATCTTTAAAGGAAAAAAAAAAGAGGTCCAGAAAGGATACTCAAGGAACTTAGTGAGAACTTCAACAGAGAGAGCAAGCATAAAAAAGGACAAAGAAACCATAAAAAAGAACCAGTCAGAAATGAAGAATATAATAACTGAAATGAATAATGCACTAAAAGAAATCACCAGCATGCTAGATAAGCAGAATCAAATCAGCAATTTGGAAGACAAAGTAGCAGAAAACACCCAATTGGAACAGAAAGAAAAAAAATGAAGATAGTTTAAGAGTCCTCTGGGATAGCATCAAGCATAACAATGTTCGCATCATAGGGTACCAGATGAAGACAGAAAGCAAAAAATTGAAAACCTATTAAAAGAAATAATGACTAAAAACTTTCCTAACCTGGTGAAGAAAATAGACATACAGGAAGCCCAGAGAGTCCCAAACAAGATGAACCCAAACAGGCCCACACCAAGGCACATCGTAATTAAAATGGCAAAGGTTAATAAAGATGAAGAGAGAATCCTAAAAGCAGCAAGAGAAAGGCAACTAATAACTTATAAAAGAGTGCCACAAGTTCGGCAGCTGATTTCTCAACAGAAATTTAGCAGGCAAGAAGGAATTGGCACAAAATAGTCAGTGATGAAAAGGAAGAACCTACAACCAAGGGTACTCTACCCAAAAGGCTAACATTTAAAATCAAAGAGCAGATAAAGTGCTCCCCAAACAAGAAAAAGCTAAAGGAGTTCATCACCATCCAACCAGTATTATAAGGAATGTTAGAGGGACTTCTTTAAGGTAAAAAAAAAAAAAAAGAAAAAGCAAGAAAAATCAAAATTATGAATAATAAAATGGCAATAGCTGCATATCTATTCAACAATGACTTTAAATGTAAATGTATAAAATGCTCCAATGAAAAGATATATGAGAACTGAAGGAATAAGAAAACAAAACCCTTACATATGCTGCCTTACAAGAGACTCACTTCAGAGTGAAAGACACACACAGGCAGAAAGTAAAGGGATGGAAAAAGATATTTCATGAAAATAAAAACAACAAAAAGTTGCAGTAGCAATGCTAATGCCACACAAGAGACAAAGAGGGTCCCAGTGATATCTTCATTGCAGCATTATTCACAAGGACAAAATGTGGAGGCAGCCAAGGTGTCTGTGATGGAAGAATGGATGAAGAGGAGGTGGTGCATAGACCATGGAATGTTGCTCAGCCATGTATGGCAATGGTTCTTGTCATCGGTGGCAGCATGGATGGACGTGGAGGATGTTGTGCTGAGTGGAGTATGTCAGACAAACAAAGACAGGTGCAATGTGATTCCACTTTTATGCAAAATCTAAAGAACTAAATAAGCAAAACAGAAAAAAAACAGATAGCTACAGATGGTTGCCAGATGGGAGGAGGGTTGGGGTGTAGGTGAAAAAAGTAGAAGGAATTGAGAAGTACAAATTGGTTGTTACAAGTAGTTATGGGGATGTAGGATATATTATGGCATAGAAATATAGTCAGTAATATTGTAATAACTATGTATGGTGTCAGCTGGATACTGGATTTATCAGAATGATAGATGGGAGAGGCATTGAGGGAAGGATGAAAAGAGGAAGGGATTAAGAAGTACAAATTGGTACTTACAAAACAGTCATGTGAATAGAAAGAAAAGCAGAGAGGTATAGTCAATGGTATGGCAATAAGCATGTATAGTGAGAGGTGAGTACTTGATTAGTCATGGGGATCATTTTTTAATTTATATAACTGTCTAGCCACTATGTTGTACACCTGAAATTAATATAAAATAATATTAAATGTCCAAAAAGAATGTAAACTAATTTTCATAGAATTTAATCTAAATTAGCTGGTAAATTTATACTTGTAAACTGCTACAGTGGTAATAAATGAATATCACATGCCTTCAAAAAAAAAAAGAGTAATTAAGTTGAAACACCCCTCCTGGGCTTTTCTTCATGGTAAGTCCAAGAAAGGAGTAAAATACGGTCCCAGTTAAGTGTGTCAGAGCTCATAAGAAAATAGCCCTCAGGATAAAATAGAGTAAAATTCAGTCATTCAAGGCTGATAAGTTAGCTATGAAAGATAAGAACAAAAGTTGAATCAGAAATGATTCCTAGATTTCAGGCTCAGGCAATTAGACAAAAACAAACAAACAAACAAACAAACAATGAATTGAGATAAGGAAGGCTGAAAGAGAAACAGGGTAGAGGGGCATCAAATTCCTTTTCCCACGAGTTAGAATTGAGGTACTTCTAAGACATCAAGTTAGAGATGCTAAGTAGGCTATGGGTGATATGAGTCCAGAGCTCAGAGAACAGGTGTGGTTTCAAATTATAAATTTGATATTCACCGGGAAAATGGTGGTATCTAAATCCATGAGAATGAATCAGATCATCTATGGATTGGAGAAAGGAGAAGAGAGAAGGGTGTGAAAGAGAAACTAGAATTAAAAACCCAAGCTTTGAGATAGCCAGTGAAAGAAGCCAGCAAAGCAGATATGACCAAAAAGGCAGGAGAACCAGGAGAGAACAGTTATCTTGGAATCTGGGTGAAGATAATGATTAGAAAAAGAAAGTGGTCCACTCTACCAAATGCAGCTAAGATATTTATAAATCTAACTAATTGCTTTTGTGTTATCAGATTACTTATGAATAGTGTCCAACACTCACTGGTCAGGAACAAAAGGAGTGGCCCCAGTGTCAGGAGGGAAGTTGGTCAGGAAGGCTGATCTGACCACAACTGAATAGGAGGTCACAAAGCTGTCAAGCGAGTGGGCAGGCACTGGTGCAACTGTACTCAGGTAGATAAACAGCCAGTCAAGTTGTAGCAAAGACACACTTAGCGTGGCTCTCAGTGTAAGCTCAGAGATCCAGTAAACCTCATCAGAGAATCCATCACCAACTGGTCTTAAGCAGAGAAGGTCCACTCAAAATATGGATTAAAGAAGTGTGTGCCCTGGGAAATGTCCTTTCACGTTCTATTCCTGCTTTTCTATGGAGTCCAACACTAGTCACATCTGTTGGCTTTGTTCACTTCCCCATTCGCAATGAAATGAGAATTGTAAGAAAACACACCCCGTGAGAGCAGCATTTCCTAAATGGAGCTTTACAATGGTGCCAGCTCACACCAGCTCAGAGAGCCAATTAGCTAGCTGTATGAATCTCTTCCCAACTCTGTGTTCAGTGATTTCATGTTGGTAGCTGAAATCAGTGCATGGTGGGGGTATTTGCACCGCAAAAATTAGCACACATTACTAATTAAGGCTTTTTCCCCATCCCAGAGAGCCTGTTGTTAAATATTTCCAGCATATCACTGAACAGTGTCCTGCAAGATATAACATGGCGTGCCAAAGGTGGAAAAGTTAAGGTTAAATACTTTGGGAAAACACAACTTACCTCTCCTGGTGATTCCCAATGCACATTAGTGTATTAAAGACTTAGAGAAGTCTTTCTTTAAAGAAAGTTAGCTTTTTTTTTTTCTATAAAAAGGAGTTTTTAAAACATAATCTAACTATAGAATTCTTTTTTTTTGTAGACTATCTATTACTGTCATCTGAAGTTCATGCTACTTCGGACTTTTCTTTTTTAAATAAAACTAAGTTGTTAACATTGACATAGAGATAGAAAATTGGCTATAATCACTCTTCAGTACATTTCCCTGGCTATTTTGAGAGGTGTGTAGATGATGAATGTCTGCAGCCATTCTTGTGACTGCTGAAAGACACTTATTATTTATGACCTGAGTTCTGGGTGGCAATTGCTGTCATTAGTAATGATAGTTAAGCTCTGGGGCTGGGGAGACAACAGACCTGGAGTCTCTCTGCTGAGCGTGACATTCCTGCGACACAGGAGTTGGGGCTGTAAAGCCCAAAGCACTTAGGACCAGCATTGGGAGTGCTCCATTTCAAATTCCTTCCTCAGTCAAGAGCAGGCGGTGGGGGCCCAGAGCAGGGGTCTCACTCTAAATGTGGAAACCACCGCTGGCTGATAGATTGGAGCGGGGAGCTCCTGGGGACCTGGTGGAATAGAACAACTGTGTTCATTAAAAGAGCCAGGAAGCGGCCATGGGGGTCTTGTCCATCGACAACTTGGCAGGACACTAAGTATTTTACCAAAAGGGATCTCGCAGCTGGAAGGAGCAGGTGCAGCAGAGCAGAGCCAGTGCAAATGCGGGAGAGAGATTAAGGCAGGAAGGAAATTGGATTTTCCCAAGCTCCAAAGGGGAGGGGTGTGCTAGGAGGAGAAAAGCGGTGAGAGAAAGAGACAGAGAGACTGCAAGTGATGGAGGACTTGAAACAAATAGCCTTCACCGGCAAAGGGGATGTCACATTGTATTCTAACAGACAAAAAGCCCCAGCATTGACTGAATCCATGCCTTCCATAGAAAGGGAGTTTGTCTGTTGTTGAACAGGAAAAACTAAACATTCCCCCAGGTGCAGGACCTGGTGCCAGGAAAAATGCTTCTCCTTGCTGACCCTCCACTCCTCCCATGTTCCCTGTCTCTGGATGATGGGACACTCTCTTAGCCCTGGCTTGTGTGGAAGCCCCATCCTCCAGCTCTGGACAGATGATCAGCGAGGGTCAAGTTCTGACCAGAGCAAAGAAGACCAGTACCAAAAACCACAGCAGCAAGGCTGTCCCTCCAGACAAGGGTAAAGTAGAAGGTGGCCACCACTAATCTCCTCAGGTTCAATTTGGGGCCATATTTCCTCCCCCACTTCCTCTAACTCCAATCATTTAGAAGGAGCCTTATACTTTTCTAGACTTGATTCACAAAAGAAAGCAAAAAACCTACACACACTCACACACAAAATGTCAACTAGATCTATTAATAGCACAATAATGTATCTTTTAAATTTTTATATTTAATACCATTTAAAATTGTATTTATTTTATATTTAATTCCTATTTTAAGTTCTATTTTTATATGCATAATGTGCTTGCATTCAAAGACAATAGAAATTACATTGGAAAAATTCTTGTTGTTATTCACATTCAATCTTTGAACACTGATTGATCTTCTAACAAAGTCACTCTCACATACATATTGTATGTAGTCTTCCAAATAATCCCGTGAGTCAAGTGATATTTTAATCCTCATTTTCCAGTTGAAGAAACTGAGGCTCAGAAAGCTTTCAGCAAGCAGGCCCCAGGTCACACAGCTGGTAAGCAGATCTGTGTGACTCTAATCTCTCACCCCTTCCCCCACCCTCCTTGCCTAATCCCCAGGAAGGCAGGGATCAGCAGAGTACTCTGCAGCCCCCCAGACTTATGCAGGCAACTAATTAAAGATGGAGGAGGAGGGTCTCTTTCCCACTGCCCCTACACTGGTTCTGGGGGCTTATTCCCCAACATCCCCCTATCAACTCTGTGCCCTTGTATCTTCACATACAAAGTACCCTCTCTCCTCAACTCCCAAACCTATTCCATATACCAGATTCCGAATTTACTGAAGCCTCAATACCAAGCCCTAGCCCTTTCCACTCTAAAACTCCTGCCAGAAAGCACAGGGCCCTTTGGGTTGGAATGACAGGGAAAATGGAGAGTGTACCCAGCAAATATTTGCTGAACTGATTATTTTCCAGGCAAGTCCACTGAACACATCACAGCAGATGTCTTGTTCTCTCAGGCTCTAGCCAATTCTTATATCTTTGCTATTATCTGGCCCCTTCTCAGTCAGGACCAGCACCTGGTTCAGTATCCCAACCAGAACAGATGTGCATTCAAACTCACCTCTTAGACATATGGAAGGGCCACATCGGGGTTTTGCCCTTAGATCTGTCTTCCTACTGCCTACTATCCCTGCATCACTTCCTGCATCGGGCCACTCCCTTATCCAGGAATCTTCAGTGTTCTTTACTGACTCTAGATTAACTCCTGATTTCTCAGCAAGGCATTTTATAGCTCTATACCATTCAAACACTATTCATGTAGTGCATGTGTACACTGGAGGGATGGAAGGATAGATGGGCAGAAGGAATGCATGGATACGTGGATGGGAGCATGGATGGATGGATGGATGGATGGATGGATGGATGGATGGATGGATGGATGGATGGATGGACAAATGAGTTTAATACTCACTTCCCTGTCAGAACATTTCCTCTGTGCCCATGAGGGAGGGAGCAGCAATCTTTTATCTACCTCTGAAGAAAACGAAGGATTTTATCCCCTTTTTCT
>PVKE010017109.1:0-31156 GCA_004027555.1 Craseonycteris thonglongyai
AAAAAAAAAAAAAAAAAAAAAAAAAAAAAAAAAAAAAAAAAAAAAAAAAAAAAAGAAATAGATACCATGATGAAATATAAAGTGCAAGTGGGAAAAGCACTCATGAAAGACAAAAGGGGAGAAGGCAGAACAAAGTAGGAGAGCTGGAAGACTGGATGAAATTTTCATACCAATGAAAAGAGAATGGAAAGAAAATAAACTAGGTAGAAAAGTTCTAGACTGCAACTTAGATCTCAGAACTCTTGGCCAAGTTCATAGTGAGTCCTGGTATAAATGTAGGGTGTTTGGGGAGTCCCATGCTGTATAGCAATAGTTTAGGTCTAATACCACTTTCATCATAGTCATGGTCTGAGAGGAGCCTGAGGCAGTACGGTCTCACAGGGAAGGCTATGGCGGACATACAATGTGTCAAGTGCATGAATTCAATCACTGGTGTGCTTTGCAGCACTATCTCTTTATTAGGTTATATGAGCAGAACTCTTTTGTCACTGCCATCTGTACCAAGAAGAATGGGTGTGAGTGATCCATTTGTGTGTAGGCAACAGGAGGGGCCATGTGTATATTAGAAACAATTTGAAAAACAATCACAGACAGAACATCAGTATGTTTTTATTATCTCTACATACCAACAATTCTAAACAATATCCAAGATAAGATAACCCTCCTCACTGGTGCAGACCTTTGGTTCATGACTCCCTTACATTGGCATGCCACTGCTAATGTGAAATACTTTTTTTTTTTTTATTTCTATATTTTTTAATTTGCTACTTTCTGTGTACTACCAGGACACTGAAACTTGGAGAGAAGGCACCTATTCTACTTGATGACTTTCTTGAGAGAATGACCCCTATTTGTCAAAAATACTTACTAATACAATATATTTTTTTTTTAACTTAACTGGGGATCTCACCGCATTCGAGAAGAACATCCCAGTTCAGCATGTGGGTCCACCTGGGCCGGAGCAGGAATTCGATCCTCGGTCCTCGGGGCTTCAAAGAGAGCGCTTAACCCGCTGAGCCGTCCCGGCTTTCCCAACAATATTCTTCATAACAACATCATTTGGAAGCCTCATCATTTTTATAATAGTACTTGCCCTATACTAGAACTAATTATCTGAATGTTTTCTCTCTAGTAAATGTTGAATACATATCTGTGGCTTTCAAATTGACCAAGAAAGGTAAAATAAACATGCATGCAAAAATCACATCATCTTTAATTATGTACTAGGCAAATAATGAATGCAAATTACAAGAGCAATATTTACTATTATTCTTCTAATATTCTTCAATATTCTAATATTCTAATATTGTTCAATATTCCTAATGCTAATGCTAATGGGATCTAAATAAACACATAAGAAAGACAAAGCCATGTTTAACAACATATCATTATTTAATTATGAAAAAAATTTGAACCATTCATACGAGGTTGTTATTTGGTGAGAACTTTGGGATGTAAGTTTTGGAACCTTTCATTAATCACAATAACTTTTCAGCCATATTATCAGTGATAAGTAAAGAAAAATACATGCAAGACAAAGTTACCATCGAAAAAGAATCTACGTACCGAATACCTTTCAGAAGAGTATATGCCATTCATTTTTTCTTTGAATATGTAGTAATTGGTAGGTGACATAACATTGACACTGCTTCCAAATTATCTACAATATTTAGATCTTCTATATTAACATGACGGACAGTATAATATTAAATACTTTTTCAAAACAAAATTAGACACTAAAGTAGTAGTTTTCTGTCAATGTACACTTCTAGATATGACAGTTTTAATCTTTTCAGTGTCTGCCCACAATGGATGTTCAGAGTTCCTGCCACAGAAAATGACCTCCATAACTCAGTATTATAAGGCAGTAAATAAAGGCTTTAAAATATAAAGTTCTTATCAAAGATTAGATAATTAGAAAAATTAAATAATTGGATCAATTAATGTATTAAGCATTGATATTTTTTCCTCAACTATCCTCAAAGAAACTGTTTTAAATATTGTTATTAACACATTAATAAATTTAAATGATTAAATGTCAATTGAGCGAGGCCTTACTTGAATAATGGGGGCTTATTCCCATGTTTAGTTTTTAGTTATTTCATTGAGATATATACACTTGAATGCACATATTTAAATTATACAGTTCCATGGATTTTTATACACACACACACACCCAAAACCCCAAAACACACATTTAAATTACACGCACTATATTATTTGATAATATTTAAACTACTCACATTCAAAATGTTTCTTTTCATCTAAAAGATACACTATATTTCAAAGATATCATAGCTGACTGACAGAAGCAAATATGACTTAACAACAGGCTTTAGTTAATTAATAAGAAACCTAATAATTTAAGTTGAAATTATTATACTCCATTAAATTAGGATGAATTCTTTTGATCAGTTTTACCTTTATTCTTTGAGTGGATCTATAGGTTATACCCTTAATCCTAAGGCCTGACCTTTACTCTATGGTGCACCCCTTATTTTTCAAGTATGCAACTCATTCACATTCAACTGTATTCCTAAAATATTCAGCAAGCACTTGAGCCAGGCTGGCTTGAAGCACCAACTTTCCCAGGATTGCATGACTGGTATCTGCCTTCACTTGTCAGCTATTCTCATGTAGTCTTATAGGTTCATCACAGGCCATAGCCACTGATATGTGAGAAAGACCTACACAGATTCTCAGCCTCCATTCTTTTACCCATCAGCCCCTTCTGATTCTGTGTCTAGCAAATTCTAGCCACTTCACCAGCTCTGACTGTAATCTTTAACTTCACACTTTGGATGACTAACCATACAATGTTATATGGTAGGTAAAAAATAAGATACTTTAAGAGATCAGGTATCCAGCATAATTTAAATATCATTTTTAAACAAGCTCCAAAATGTAAAGCAATCTTACCAAGCTACATGTTTTAAGACAGATGAGAAAATTGGAGCACAGGTTGATTCATCTCTGATATCTACTCTCACCATCAAGATAACCTAGTACCCTAAGGGAGGGAGTCTGAAAATCAGTGAAAGTCTAGGATCCTAATATTAATAATGATATATGAGGTAGTAAGGCACTGATAATTTAAGTAACAACCCAAAAAATAGTTATTTAGGGGTAGAGCTAATAAATGTAAAAATAACCTTAGAATCTAGACTTATGTCCTGACTATTTGAAAATGAAAGACTGAGCCCTATCCAAAAATAAACAAAACAAAAAACAAAAATAATAAACCAAGGTTTTATATTATAGTTTCTTACATCTTTCTTCTATAGAATTAGAAATATAAATAAAAACTATGCAAAAGAAAATACAGAAAGAAAAGACAGTTATACATAATAAAGAATTATAGGACAATTTTAAGTGGCTTCAAACACAGGTAAATGAAATCCTAAAAAAAGAATAAAGAGGTAGGAAGGTTTGCATTTAAAAATATTTCAAAAATAATATCTAAAACATTTCCAAACAATAAAAAGTATAAACTCACAAATCCAAGAAATTTAATAAAACCCTAAGGTAGGAAATGTGAAATAAACCGCAATGAGGCCCAGAATAATCAAGTTGCTCAAGGTCAAAGAGAAAATCTTAAAAGTAGTCAGGGTTGGGTGAGTAGATGGACCGTACATTATTTATTGAGGACAGAGAAAAGGAATACAGCAGATTTCTAAACAAGGCATATAAGAAGATAGTGGAAGAGCAACATATTTAAAGTGATAAAAGAAAAATAAAACACAACATAACAAGACAAAGGGAACAGTGTAACTCAGAATTTTATACCAAGAAAAAATATCTTTCAAAAATTAGGGTTGATGTTTTTGTTTCTTTTTTTTTAATGAGGTGAAATGTAAATCTTTTTCAGACATATAGTAACTAAAATAATTTGGAGATGTTATATGAAATGTTAAAGGAAGTCTTTCAGGCAGAAGGAAAATCAAACCAGATGGACCTATACATTTGTACAAAAGAATGAATAGAATGAAAAAGGCTGATGATTGTTATTGATTAGAGAGAAGGGGAGGGCCCAGAGCAGTCTCCATAGTTGTACGCCATTAGTTTTTGACATAGTTTCATTCCATACAGGTGGGCAGGGGGCCACGCAGGGCGAGAACTAGGCCGGGGGCCTTTCACATGAGATGCCCCCATGAGCTGGGAGCCAAACCAGAGGCTTCCCACATGGGAAGCTCACCCTACCGAGAGCCAAACTGGGGGCCACACATCAGCTCAGCATATGTGTCCCCATGGGCCAGGGTCAAGATTCGATCCTTGGGACCCAGGACCACAAAGCAAGTGGTTAACCCACTGAGCCATCCTGACATCCCCTGTTACTGATATTATAAGATAAGATATAAAGGAGATATTGAAGCATATGAAGCAACTTCATTTTTCTAAACAAATACAATTTTATATAATTCTATAGTAAATGCAAATGCAAAAATCAATAATTTAAGTGTAGGTTACAAATAGTTAGCATATTGAAACAGGACACAGGTAGTATGTTGGAACAGGTCAAAACAAAACAAAATTAATGCTGTTTCAGGTAGTGTGTTCACTAGAAAGAGTGGTAACTTTTGAGGGTATATGAATGTCTTCCTGTTTTATGTATAAACAGGTTTATGTTTATGTGTGTATATGTGTGTTTATGTCAGAATCCATAAAACTGTATAATTTAAATATGTGCCTTCTAGTACATAAAGGTTGCAGCTCAATGAAATAATTAAAAACTAAACATGAGCATAGCCCCACGCTATTCTGGCAAGTCACTGATCAATGGAAAGATGATAGTCCAGCTCAAAATTCTTGGAAAATAAGTTGTAGTGGAATGAAATACTTCTTATAAATTAAACTGGAGAAAAATTATGAATATTATATTTTAAATTGTGAAAATTATCCTGTGGGCAATGCAGTATTTCCATGGATTACTAACAATTAAAATGTTCTATGAATAATACAAAGTAAAAGGCACTATGAGTGAGGTTGAAGTTCCTGAAACTTTATCTTATTTTTACATGGCTAAATACAGTTATATTAAGTACGTACATATTTTCTCTCTAAACCCAGTAAAGGAAAATGTCAAGGATAGTAAATTGTAGGAAATTTGTTGTATAGATTGGTTTTGCCCATTTGTCAACATGTTATATTGAAATTAATATTTTTATTCTTTCCACCAAATTCTTTGGAATCAGTAATATTTCACAACCTGATAATGTTATTATAAAGGACCCCTTGCTTCATAGGAAAATCATACCACTTAAGCTAAGGTAAACGAGATGTCTGTGTAGGACAAAAAGGATATTATTAGATTATGGGTCAGTATTACCTGGTAGTTTGTGCAAATAAAGCAATTTAGATACTAACTACTTTTTGGCGGTGGCCAACTTTTCACGCAAACCAATGGCTGCTTAATGTCCCAAGTATTATAATACAAGATATTTTTTCTAATAGGTTTAGTAATATTTTCATACATTTCCTCAAATACATTTCCAAAATTTCAAGTTTTAGATTTACATAAATATTTTAAATATATATATATACTACCAGGAGAGCAGGATGGAATAGAAGACATGTGGATATTCGCTCAGTTATATTTTAAATAGTTGTATAAAAAATTGAGGTTTATATTATTTCATGTAGTCATATCAGCAAAAAAAAAAAAAAATATATATATATATATATACACACATATATATGTATGTATATGTGTGTGTGTGCATGTGTGTGTGTATTCTTTCTCCACTAGGAATTCTATTGGAGAAAATAGAAAGGTTAAATCAGCTCTCTAGAGCTCATACTGAGTTAATGCTACCAATAGTATAAAATGGAACAAATAAAAACAAACTCAAAATTTAGTATTAAGAGATTCTTCTCATTTAGAAGTATAGACATTTGTGAACTTCTTAGCAAGATGATACAGGGGAAACCAAAAAGCTTTTTGTTTTGTCTGAGGCACAAAAATCATACTACCCAGTTTCTCCTTTAATTAGTTTATATCCCTGTGACTGGTTTTTGGCCAGTGGAAGGTGAAACAAAGAGGTATGTCCACCTTCCTAGAACATTAACTTTTGCAATGGCTTATTCTTTCTCTTTCAGCATTGGTTTCCTAACCATTGATAGTACAACTGACTTTGATAGTAAATGTTGAAAGTCTAGGGGAAGCTGGGTTGGCTCAGTGGGTTAAATGCTGGCTTCATAGCCCTGGAGCCCCAGGATCAAATCCTGGGCCCGGCCCGTGTGGACCCATATGCTGAACTGGGGTGTGCCCCCAGTTCAGTTCTTGCCGGGGCCTATGCGGGAGGCTCCCGGCCCAGTTCCTGCCCTGCGCAGCCCCGTGCCCACCTGTGGAGTGAAACTATATGAAAAATTAATGCTGTCAACTATGGAGACTGCTCTGGACCCTCCCCCTTCTCTCTGTCTCTCTCTCTCTCTGTCTGTCTCTCTGTCAAAAACCAATAAAAGTAAATCTTTAAAAAAAAAAAAAGAAAGAAAGAAAGTCTATACTTGGGGTTCCTAACTCTTGGGCTACAGACCTTTCCATGGCCTGTTATGAACCTGGCCACATAACAGGAAATGAATGATGGGCAAGTGAGTGAAGCTTCATCTGTATTTACAGCCTCTCCCCATCACTCCTATTATCACCTGAGCTCTGCCTCCTGTCAGATCAGCAGCAGCATTAGGTTCTCATAGGAGCATGAACCGTATAGTGAACTGGCCATGTGCAACTACCCTCCCCTCTTCTGTGGAAAAATAGTCTCCCCATAAAACGGGTCCTGGTGCCGTAAAGGTTGGGGGCCAATGCTATTCACTATGCCATTAACACTTTAAGTGAGAATTAAATTTAAACCCAAGTAGCTAACATTTCATGGTTAATCTTGTAATAATTGGAATTACCTTAATATATACAGAAGGTATTTGATATATTTTTATTTATTTATTTTTGACAGCGAGAGAGAGAGAGAGAGAGAGAGAGAGAGAGAGAGAGAGAGAGAGAGAGAGAGAGAGAGAGAACTTAACTGGGGGAGCTCCCAGTTCAGCATATGGTTCCGCACATTTGATCCCTGGTCCCCAGTGCTGCAAAGTGAGCGCTCAACCTACTACGCCATCCCGGCTTCCCCAGAAGTTATTTGAAACAAGGTGCATACAGATAGTAACTTGAAGCGTGTAGTATCAAGTTAAAAGTTAGATGGCAAGAATGTTGATATCAGATAGAAGATTCTACTTATGCACTGCCAGATTTTTTTGGGGGGTGGGGGAAACTGCCACCTTTGATAGTTTGAAAGACAGATAATGTGTCTTCTGATCCTGTAGCTTTCTAGAAAATGGCTGGTAAACAGACTTTTAGTAGTGGGTGTGGATTGTTGTCAGGTTGTTTAAAAAGTTTTTAAACAAAAGAGATTGTTTCAGGCAAGAAATGGTTGATTTTCAAGCAGAAATAAGAAAAAGGGTGAGTTTTGTCCTTAATGGATTAGAAAAGCTCATTGCAGCAGCACGAACTACACATGAAAAGTCCATTAAGACTTGGTTTTTCAGTATAGATTAAATTAAGGATGAGTTCTTTAAACCCAACCCTAATAGCTTCAAGGTAGTTTAATTTGAGACAAAGAGGCATTTGAACGTATAAGCAAATAAATAAGTTAAGCTTGAGGATTATTTCTGGTAAGAAATTTAATTGTAGCTATTGGTGCAAAGAAATGATCAGAAGCAAAGAAAGACCTGAGGCTTAAGGAGTCAGATTGTATTTATTGTTTATGCCATGTATTCCACATTTGTGTAAGCATATTGTTCATTCCATCTGATTGTTTTATGACTTTCACTATATTGTGTATACCTTCCCACTTCAATCACATTGGGTTTGCTTGCTCAGTAAAATGAAGAGACATGATGTATGTCATATTAGAGCAAAAGCTATTGAACATTCCAATCAACTCTCTGGTGTTCCTGTAATGAAAATGTCCTGTCCCGAACTGGAATTGTTCCAATAGGACAAACCCAGAAAGAAGAAAAGTGAACCAAGAATTAAAAGTGAAGCTGATCCAAAGTTTATTTGTCATCTAGAGTAATATCAGAAATGTAGCATGAATGTCATTACAGTCAATGTGTAAACAAATGAATGTAGCTGTGTTCCAATAAAACATTATTAAAAAAAAGAAGAAGAAGAAGAAAAAGAAGCTAGACCACAGACTATATTTTGAAGATTCTTGTTTTACAACAGGGGGAGTGTGGGAGCCACACACTCATATAACACTGACCGAAAGGCTGCACTTTATGTGGAAATATTGGACAAGCCATGGGTGGTGGCATTTTCAGTGTCACCATTAGATAAGGAAGGTTGAGTGTGTTTCTTGTTTGAGAGTGAGGTATGGCCAGAAGAACAAAATATGGTAAAAATTTTGCCAGTTATCTACAAATCCAGTTCCCTTAATTAGAGTGAAGAGGTTGATTTCCTTCCTTATTCTTTCTGTAGTTTGGTACCCCCCATGTAATTGAGTTCCTGACAATGGAGTTTGGCAAGAGATCATGTTCATTTCTTCTGAGCTTAGCTCATAAAGAGGCTCCCATTATATTCCTTCTTTTGAAAGTCTTGATAAACAAGCTCAATATCAGTTATGAAAGCCACAGGCTTCCACAGATAGTAAGATTTTAGACATCCTACGTGCCGAGATGACAGTATAGATTATCGATTAGGAAGACCCATTATGACTGTATAGTTTATCAATTTATAAATGAGTGTTATTCCAGACAATTCAAGAATATTTACATTATTTATGCCTTGAACTATAATAAATACCATCCAGATCATGGCAGTAATATCAGTCATAATGAAAGTATATTGAGCAGTGCATTTTATTTAGCAATCTATTCTTAAGATAATATGTCAGTCTTCCAGGTAAGAGAAATACACTGAGTGCAAAGATAAAGACCAATTGTGAAAAACACAGAATATAATTTTCACCCATTTACATGTTAGTTTTGAACCACAGAGTGATATTTGAACATACTAAAGCACCTACTGGTTCTAAGTAAGTTACATTTTAAGGTTTAGAAAATGAAGATATTCCCAAGGGCAGACAAATTATTAACTGTTTTAACTGAGATTTAAATTTGGTTTGGTATGGTCCTGTAACCCTTAATTAGGCTCTTATGTTTCCGTAATAAAGTTATTGTAAGTTCTAATGCCTAGATTTTACATAATAAATGGTAAATCATAAATAGTATATAGTAATCTAGGAAGAAGTCATGTAATAAGAATAATCTCAACTTCAGAATGTGGCATTTTCCTGATGACGCTATTTGAGGGACAAATAAATATGGTATGCAGGACCTTATACAGATGGGTAATCTCAGCATTTTGACTTAGAATGTTCAGAAATTCTAACATTTTCTTAACTAATGTCAAAATCAGTTGCAGTATGTACTCAACATTCTGATTAAAAGCTTGTTTGACCAGAAGAAATACAGTCCAGGCTGCAGAAGCTTTATGTGCCTATTTGATTAATAACCTGTTGATTTCCCCAAACTAACATTCTTATATTTCCAATCAAGCCTATATAATGCAGTCAATTTTGGGGTTCTTCCTTCACTTTTCATATGGCACTATAACCTGATCTATTTTCATTATAAATGAAAATCATACATCTTAAGTGGATGGCAACATCTTCAGAACTGGGTTTCAAGTTCCAAATGTTATTACCAATTATATTTTTTATACATCCTTTGGAACAGAATTTTATTGTAAATAAAATATTTAAAAAGCACTTTAAAGTTAGGATATGATTTCAGTTTAGGTTTCCATAATGTGAAAGTGTAGAAAAATAAAGGCAATTTAATGTGTAAAAGAATAAATCAGTATTTAAATTAGCTGCTTTTTGGCACTGATTTGCTCAGAGTAGGAGAGTGAAACATTTTTTGTCAATTTTATATCTGCTTTGACAGAACATTTTGTGCTATAATCATTAGTTCCTAACATGTGACAACATAGAAATTTGGATAAGCATTGGTTTGGCAAAAGATATGGAAGTTTTCATTTCTGTGTTTTGGGTTAATTTTAGCTATAACTTGGCATTACAATCTTTAGAATGGTACAATAGTGTTTATATAACTATATTTGCAGAACAATTTCATGACAAAGTTAAAAACAGAAAATTATTCTGGCTCCAAAACAAAAACGCTGTTAAAGTTTTTAGTTTTGTAAAAATTTGATCTCTCTCTCCCTCCCTTTGTTCTCTTCACTTTCTTTGTTCTCTTTACTTTTATTTATTATAATTTTTGCATCATTCTCTTTTTTAAAAGTAATGCCCCTGCTATATTCTTTTTGTCTTTTAGAAAATTAAGTGACAATTCTTCTTACATAATCATTATGAGAATGAGTATAAGCCCTTTTGCATCACCCATACTTATATCTAAATTGATATTTCTTATACTAAATTACTATTTTTTCTCTTTTTTCTATTTATTTATTTATTTGCCAATGAGCTAAATATTTTGAGCACAGTTAGAGCAAGAATAGGTTGTACTCACTATTTTATCCAAAGATTGTAAAACATCATAGGTTCAATAAGCATTTAATGAATGATTTTTCATGTGAGTTTATACTCTGAAATTAACAATTGAAATTTTTGTCATTCTTCCCATTGGGTCTCTGGTAAAATCACAATTATGGGTACAAATATATATGTGGATACGCTTCAAAAATTTTTTTTATTATTGGTGACATTATCCTGAATTTTGTTTTTAACATATGAGGTCTGTCGGAAATGTAGCCAGCCATGTAACCATTCTTGTTATACTGACAATGGCTGGATTTTTTCTGGACATCCCTGGTATGTACGTATATATTTGCTTATTGAGAAATATTTCTGTTTTTGACAAAAAAAACCCACAAAACATTTTAAATTTCTCTCATTATTGAATGAAAGTCTTATTTATTTACTTATTTTTTGGTAGAGAATGTTTTCAGCACATATTTATCTATTTTTTTTATAATTAAGTTATAATTTAAAAGTCAAAAGCATATAAAGAATGTTTAAAACCAACCATGTTTAAAATATGGCTTTGATTTTTATTGATATCTGAAAAAATTGTAGATTTTCTACCTGCCTATAGTTCCAATATATTACCAGATTCATAAGGACAAACGTTATAAGTAATTCCCTTCAGTTTTTATATTCACAGAGGCTAGTATACTTCAGGCTGCACAATATGCAAGCTTTAAAGAAATAATTAGGCACACAAAAAATAAATGGATGATTAAAATAAATATATTCTCTTCTAGTGAATGTCTTTTCATTTTAAATTTTGTGTTAAATGTAGATAAAATAGTTACATATACATATATTACATATATTTTTCCTGTAATATTAAATAAAAATGCATTATGTAATTATTTCATAATACATATCATAAGCAGCTTTCATTACAAAGGAAAGTTTTCTAATTTGTGTCAATCAAGATAAATAAAATCTATGTTGATCCAGAGTAAGTTGCATTATATTGCTGAAATTTTGCAATGAACCAAAATAAGTTTTTATATAGGTCTGGCTTTTAAAGAACCTGTTACATTATCTGTTATACAGCTTGATGGCTCCTTTCATCTATGAATATTTTCATTAGAGTTATCAATTACTCATTGTATGGAAGGAGGTGGAAGAGAGGTTCATTAATTAGAGGGTATTTATAATTTGACAATTCATTATTAAGTTAGCATTTGAGACATCTTGATGCATGAAAAAACAATAGGAAATAACTTGACATATATATATATATATATATATATATATAAGCAAAGGAAAAAAAAAAACAACATTGCAAAATGTGCTTTTAAGAAATGTTTAAAAGCAGGATTATGGCATATAGTAATATTGGTGTTTATAATATTATAGCTAACAAAAGTAAATCATGATACACCCAGGAAATCTAAATGCTCAAAAAAGTGTAACCCGAAGAAAAAATATTTAGTGTTGAAATGATTCATGTGAATAGTCAGAAATATATTAACCAAATAATTTAAACTGAAAGTAATGTGAGTCAACTAAATAATCAGTACTCATTCAGGTTTTATATGGCAGTATTCATTTTAAGTAGGTGGACAATTTTTAGAACAACACAAAAAAGCATGTATTATTTTTATAACAAAACAGTATAGAATCAGAACCAACATACACACAGGTATGCACACACACACATGTACTCTCGTATATATGCTTTTGCTAAATTTTCTATTATAACATCCACATCATCTCAGAATATCCCTCCATTTTTTACCTCAATTTTTTATATTTAATCTGTTATATATTCTTGACTCAAACTATTCTATTTATTAATCCTCACCTTTTTATCTCCTCTCACATTCTCTCTTCCCTTCTGACACTATTTGTAACAAAGAATCTAATTTTCTAAGGCTACTCTGGCTTATTTTCCTCTGGCTCTGTCTTTTGCTTTTTTCTATGATTACAACAATTTTCTATTTTATAACTTCTGTGTCATTTATCTATGTTCTTAAAAAGTTTATACTAGGTTAATTTTACTTTAGGAAGTCCAAGTAGATTAAAAAAAACCCCACTCTGTCCAAATATGCATTTTATAAATTATAAATATTTCTATTTGAAATACTTGAAAGACAATAGATTAAATATTGTATATAGTAAGAAGGGTTAGGTGCAGGGAGGAATTTCTTGATTAAAAGGGTTTTTTTGACATTAAGGGAATTTGTGATTTCTACTTCCCAGAAGGATTTTCAGAGTTGAAGAGATTCATCTCTCTGATAGATTAGGTGCAATTTTGCCTGGAGGTAGGTGACAAAAGAGATAGCCCATGTACTGTGATATGAAATAATGAATAATGGGTTTTGAGTACCTTATAACAGGAGTTCATTTCTTTTTCTTTTTCTTTTTTTCCTGCCCACATTTTGTAACTTCACTAGACTTTGCTTATAGCATTATGTCAGCCAGCAACTTTTGGATAGAACTAGACTTTCTACTAGAACTGACCTTATTAGGATTTAGGAAATAATCTGATATGGGTGCTGACAGCAATTTTGCATTCTTTTTAAGTAAGTGCTGCTTTTTGATTCTGTATTGAGCATCTAACTATTGTAAAATGTGAGGAAATAATATTTTTACAATCAAAAAGGCTAAACACAGATAATGTAATAAATCAATTCTCTACTAAGAACCACTTAAAATTCCATAGTTTTCAAGTAACACGCTTAAAAATTCCTGAAATTTAAATTGTCTTTCCTTATTATAAATATCACATACATTTCCCACTGCCTTACATATGCAAGCACCTTAATAAGTGATACAATCTTTAAAAGAGTAATACAGTTTTGTGAGGGAAGAGCCAAATGACAAAATCTCAAGCTTTACCATCTAACATAATATAAACAAATAACTATGGTACTTAAAATGCAAGCAACACCTTAAAAGACCATCAGATACAACCAACATCATTCATAAATTTGGAGAAATTAGATCCAGGGAAAGTAATGGAAGATAAAAGCAGATCCTTAGGAAGCTAACTTCCATTGTATGCCACAATAAACAAACAAACAAACGGAGATAAAGTAAACTACAGAATCCCTAGACTTCTCATTATCTGTGGTATAGTTTCAGAACTGAATTTGACCATAGGACACCAGCTGGTTTCACAGAGAATTACTTGGTGAGGGAAAAAGGCCCACACATCTGGTGTCAGAAGTGTTGTGAGTAGAGTAGTAGTGTGAGAGTAAAGGGGAAACAAGAGGGTGAAGTGTGTTCTTTCTAAATCAGTAAGCCACCCAGTTCGTGGTGTTTTGTTATGGAAGCTCAAGGAGACCCATACACACTGATTCTAGGATGACTCATTAACATGTCTTTTACTTCTATGATCTGAAAACCTTGTTTTTTTACCTTTTTTTTTTTTAATCTCTCAATTTCTATTGAGAAAAGATTCAATTAGGTTAAAACTGCCTCATTTCCTACCATTAAAGTACCAAAGTACTTGTACCAATAACCCATCTATTTTGTTTTCCATGTAGATAAAAGAGAATAATTGCTCTCCTACCTTTACCCTAGAAATGACAGTTTAGTATTGATACATATTTTTCTCACTTTAAGTTATAACAGAGAAGTGTAAACCCTGAGACAACATTCTATTATGAGTGATTTTAATGAATATCTGCCCTTATTAGTGGAGTATAAATTGTCTCAAGTCTTTAGGGCAATAATGAACTTAGACAAATGAATAAAAAAGAAAACCAGTAATAAAAGAACAGTGATTATAAGAAGCACAAAAATAAAGAAGAAAAAAAATAGCAATATCTGAAAAATAAAACCACCAGAATTCAACACAGAAGAGTATATTAAAGAGAGAAAAAATTATTTTCCAGTGCCAGAGGAAGAAATTGGTTACTTTCTTTGGTAGACACTGTTATTTTTATCAAGCACTCAATTGCTATAAAATGAAGAAACAGAATTATCCCCAAAGATCTATTTAGATTTTTATCTAAATAGTTTATAGAAGCATATTAGTAGATATCAACTATTTTTATCCTTAGTCTTTCTTCTTTCTCTTATTTCCTGGAATACTGAAACACTTAATGATTACACATAGATAAGATTTCAAGGAAGGTACGCTTTAAATAGTATGCAAGGTGATTCTGTTAAACACATTATTCTAGAAAATTATAATAATATTTTATCACAGAGAGTGTTTAGATTTTCATCCTGATATGTATTATCTGCTACTTTTTTCTAAATTATAAACAAAACCACACCTTCTTAAGTCACAACTACTGTTACTTGCATTTATCTTATGCAGAAAACAAAAGAACATTAAAGGTTTGGTATGCCTTACATTGCTACAAAATTAATTCTTTAAGATTTATTGATATTTATATGAAGCACATTAATACATATAAAAAAGAACACTGAATGCCAAAGATACTTTTAGAAATTAAAAAAATACATTGTTATTCTTTCATCTTGCAAACAAATTCTGAGTTTTCAATCTAGTTATATATACCATACGATATTGGTAATTCAATTAAATAATTCTTTTTATGTGATTTTAGTCTCAAAACAAACTAAAACCTAGAACAAGCCTAAATTCTATAGACTAAAAATAAATAAAATGTTTCAGGGTATCTATCATTGCCTAATAATGGACAGTTCACTGGGTTTCAAGTAGAAAACTAGACAATATACTGTTTTTGACATTTTACACATGTGACATTGAGGCTATTTGGAATACTTGAACCATAGATCTTTATCTGTATGTGGAATAATAATGTCCTCTCACTGTTCTGAGTTTCAAATGAAACTTTTTATATAAAAATGTACAAACTGTAAAGATGTTTTGTGTAATTCGATATGGTAGTAGACTCAGTATTATATTATTTATTTTTCCTGGAGATGCTATTTGCTAGAGTTGCATTTTTTTTGTGTGTGTGTGTGGACTTGCTTTAGTGACTTGTATAAAGAGAACCATCTGTCTTATACACTTTAAACTGATTGCAATAATGTATGTGTTGTATGTTAAAGTTTAACATTTTACAAAATATATACCTATTTTATAAACCCTTAGATATCTAGAATATTTAGTTCATTTTTAGTCTGTGAGTAGCGACAAATAAGATATATAATTTGGGCTACTTCCGTTTCCAGTGATTTCATTAGTTGTGTTTCTTTTCCTCTAGATTTTAATTTTTATTGTGAATGTTGTTTATATGTATAGCAGATGGCAACAATCATAGAAATCAACACAGCAATCAAAGGGACCAGTGGCACGATGCATTATGGTCAGGGTCACAGGATTCGCCCACTGGCAAAATAGCAACAACATCTGACAGCATGAGCTGAACACTGTGTCTGCTTAGTAATCAGGCAGGATCAGGACTGAGGATGCCCTAGAACTGCTGAATAAAATAAGAGAGAAAAAAAAGTTCATTTGCAGCAAGGAGCCTACATAGACAAATGCATCCTATTTGCTACTTCCGTAGTTCAAGGTTCATCACATTCTTCATAGGTGTATGTTGGTCAGAATAACACAGTAAATTATTTGAGCTGAAGTGAAGGTAGGCAGAAATTTGCATAAGAATATCCTCAGTTCTTTACTAACAAGTACATAATGATACACATTGAAATCTGCTCCTTTCCAAGAAATCATCTGAATTTCAATGATGTTGGTAGTGCTCATGATTTTGTCTGTGCAAACTCATCATGGATACGTTTAATGACAGTTATATTGCAAATTTTCATAGAACTTTAAAAAATGTTTCCAAATAAATTGAATTCTGATTTTTTTAAAAACCACTCTCTCCCCACTGTTTTTTTTTTTTCCTTTGATTTCTTTGTTCTCAAATACTATAAATGTGAAGGTTTTCTAATTTCAAGTAATCAGGCATCACCTCATCTGAGTACCTCAACATTACCCATGTTCATATTTTTAACCTGGATGAATACAACTCTGTAATGGCATTTTTTTGTTTGTTTCAGTTTGACTATGCTATAGGATGCCCAGATTAAATCTTATTTCTGGGTGTGGCAGTGAGAGCATTTTCAGATGAGATTAACATTTGAATTAGAGGACTCTCCATAGTGGGTGGACATTCTCCAGTCCTTTGATGGCCTGTATTTAACAAAAGCCTTCAGTTGGCCATTATAATTTTTTGGACTGTAGTATTTGTACATTTGTACTCTGTAAATTGCAGAGAACAATTTCATCTATATGATTAAATACTACCGTATATTGTGACATGGGAGATCTGTTTCCTCTACAGTTCCATATTATTTTTTATTTTTCCAAGTATTTCATAACCAGTTAATGCTAGTTAAAACAAACTGTAGCTGGGGTATATAAGGAATTTTTTAAAGGTACAACTGTTACATTATTTTCGGTCACCAGGAGGCACTGTTAATTCTAAACCATAGGTTCATTAATTTAAAATGAGATGATTATTCATGTTTATGAAACTAAGGTGCTAACCTACTGGGAGTTCAAATCTACTGAGATTACCCCCTTATTTCTCAATAAATTGCATTAGGTTCATAAAAAGCTGGCTGAGGACAGATGAGGAGAGAGACTGTATGCTATGTCTGGGCATGTCCACTATCTAATAAAACATGTTGCATCAACATACGGCAGTAGCAAACAGAACAAAACACACAGCTTTGTTGCAAATTTTGGTGACAGTAGTGACTGCCAAACACAGTATCTGTGCCATCACTGAAAAACATTTAATAATTAGGAATGTACAGAATAAAAAAATTAAGCTTCCAATGGTGATGCATTTGAAAATAGATTTTACAAGGTTCAAGAGAAGATACTGTAAACAATTAGAAAACCCATCAGAAGTCTGTGAAGTTCATTGACAGTTTTTGGCATTTGCTTATTGGTGTTCATTGTTGAGTTTATTTTGGTATAAAAATAGTTGAAATGTTCTATTAGCTAAAATTCTATATTATTTTCAAGTAATGTATATTTTCTCTACTGCTGAGCCTCAGGGATATTTATACAAAATAATGAGGAGAAACCAGGATGGCTCAGTGGATTGAGTGCTTGCTTTGCAGCCCCTGGGGATCATGGATCGAATCCTAGCCCTGGCCTGTATAGACCCATATGTGATCTGGAGTGTGCTTCCCATGCGGGAGGCTCCCAGTTTGGTTCTTGCCCCCCAGTTTGGCCCCTGGCTCAAGGGGGCATGCCTCCTGTGCAGGAGGCCCATGGCCTGGTTCCTGCCCTGTGTGGCCCCTCCCACCTATATGAAACAAAACTGTGTTGAAAACTGATGATATACCACTATGGAGACTGCTCTGGGCCCTCCCCCTTCTCTCATCTCTGTCTGTTTCTGTCAAAAACAATGAAGTAAATCTTAAAAAAAAAGAGAGAGATCTAAAACTCTATTTTTTCTCTACTTGCTGTCACATGTGTTTTATATACTATGTTATTTGTGGTGGAGAGTAAGTGATATCTCTATGTTGATAATAGTTCATGGTTTATGATATCTGTTGGTTATTCCCATGGATTTTTACCAAAGGTTGTTTTCTTTTTTTAAATGTGATTTACAAACTATTGTTGGGAAATTTCAGAATGTTTTATGACAAAATATTAAAAATACAAAGTCTACTTCAGAATGCATATTTCCTTACTAGAGACTATAATTAGAATAAAAATTTTGCTTTAAAAATTAGCAAGTTATATTTTATGTAATTTAAAGAAAATGGGACTAATCCTTTTGATTTGTAATAATTTTCTTTGCCATAGGGCTTAAATTATACCATCTAAAACCATGCATCTTTGAATATATGAGGACTGTCTGGAACGTATCCAACCCTATATCCATTCTCGTTATATTGACAATAGCTGGATTTTTTTTTTTTTTCTGGACAGCCCTCCATAAACATTTGGAGAGTGATGACAACTTAAATATTTATCACATAACTCCTTGGCATAGATACCTATAATAATGACAATTAGCAAAATGTTATGGTATAGGTTTGGGTACAAATTATAGATTGGGGACTACAACCAATGTTTGCATATTTATATGTTAATTTAAGTCAGTTAAATTGCCTTTCAGTGAAATTTTGTATTGTATAGAAATTGGTAGTATTACCGGTAGCTATTATTACTACCTTATAATAACTTATATTAGAGCTAAATGAGATGAAGGTGGTATATGAAAGTGCTAGAACGTTGTCTGTCATAAGAATATAGACATCCAAGGTATAGTTTTGAAGTTAAAGTTTACACAAATAAATAAGAATTTTGTGGGGGATAGAAATAAGTTATAGTAACATTTAGAAACCATTCCAAAATAATTAAACACTGCACCATTTATATTGTGACAATATTTGAATATAAACTTCTATCATTTAATTTCCATTTTTTGAACTGCCATTGTTTGACCATCAAACTACTGTAATCAAAATATGTAAATTTAGGTAAGGCTTAATTTTTAGTTTTAAAGTAGGTCCTTATAATTATATACTCTATAAAATCAGTGTGTATAACTTTTATGGAGTTTTTCATATTAGGTATATTTTTTGTGTACTAGTCTTCGTTAAATGTATTGCCTTATTCAATTACTAGATTTAATGTTTATTACTCACTTATTATACCTGCTTTGTTTAGTACATAAATTGTATGCTATTATATAATTTTGCAAGTCTTATCCTTGTCAACTTAAAATAATACACACTAATGAGAGGAAATACTTATTTCTTCCTTTTCTAAGAGACAGATAAACAAAACATTATATACAATTATACTTCATCAGAGTTGTTTGTCAAAGATTGTATTTTCTACCTTTAAAAATATGTTTGTTAGTGAGTATTTGTGTACAAAGGATGACAAGTAACATAAGTGTTTTCTCATAACACAAGTTAAATTCATAGTAGAGAACTGGAAATTCAAAGAGTGTAGTCCAGTTCTCAAGTAAGCTTCTATGAGTATACTGTGCCAACTACTATGCCATTTTCTAAGTGTATTGTGAGTTGTAAGAACGTAAAATAGAATAACCGAGAAGACATGATAAAAACACCACTGGGCTTTAAAGCCAAATAGAAGGCTGAGTCCTCAATTCTTTCCAGAGTTTTCTGATTTTCTGCTCTAGTTCAACTGTAAATAAATCAGCAGACAGAAAAGAGGAAGTATCAGTTTCCTACTGTTTTGTCCTTTTCAAGAATAAATGGCTATTGTATACAGTGATGCCCTGGAATTCGAACTTAATCCATCCCAGAACCCTGTTCGAGTTCCAAAACGTTTGAGTTCCAAGACGAGTGGGAGTTCAGATAAAGATACGGGCTGGGCTGTACAGTAAATACGTCCCACGTGAACAACGTGTTGGCGTTAGATTCCAAAACAGCGTTTGGATTTCAAGGCAAAATTTGCTTGATTTTTTTCATTCAGATTCAAAGTTGTTCAAGTTTTGGGATGTTCAGATTCCAAGATATCACTGTATTTATATTTAACAAGTGTTCTCCTAGCTCCCACAAAATTATCATCATTTTAGATTTCCAAAATCAAGCTAAAATTCTCTTCATTGCTTTTGGCTTTTCATTAAAATATACATTTTATCCTTTTGTTCATTTATAATTTAATCCCCCCAGCCAGCAATGTGTTCATTCAAAAATTTAAAATACATACTATATGCTAGCTATACTCTGATATATTAATAAAATGGTAAACAAAAGCTTTTCTCTTCGAAATAAATAAATTGAAATCCAGAAGGTAGATTGACTTGGTCAATACTGCATGAGTAGGGACCAATATACGTTTATCCTGATGGATAGTCTACTCTGAATTCTGTAACTTATTTCAGTCTTTTTATTTCCATTTTATCTATTTTGGTTTTATTATATAGATATATGTATTTATTTGTTGTTGTTGTTGTTGTTGTTAAATTTATTGGGATGACATTGATTGGTAACAATTAGATAGTTTATTTATAGTAGCCTCTCAGTTAACATGCACCCATGGGTGTTGGTAGATGCTAGATGAATGTAAGTAGATTCTGCATTACCTGCAACTCAAGCAAATAACACTATCAAGCAACTGGCAAAAAAATCCCAAAGTTTTACATGACATGTTTATGCATTAGTGAATTTAGTGTCTATTGATAGTAATTATAAAAACAAAATTCAGTTTGTGGTCCTTTACTAACAACTGGATATTAAAAAGTTGTACACTATTAATCCTGTGTTTCAAATGTAACCTGAAATTAGAAATGTCCTTCTTCTGTCTTTGAAACTTGAAAAAAATGACAATATGATGATAAAGACATGTTATAATATAGGATTTTACAAAATAAGTTGTAATATTTCTAGTTAAGTGTAGAAAATACAATGTGCATAACTCCCTACTTCTCTTTCTCCTTGCTAAACCTTTCTTATAACGCTCTCACAAAGACATTTATATTAGTCATTGACTACAATGACTGAAATGAGAAAAAGTGACAATAGCTGAGAGAGGAATCAATTCTGGAAGTTGGAAAGCAAGGTGAAAGAGGATAACTCATTATCATAGCAGAAGTACATGAGAATTATGCCATAGAGAAAAACAATATTAAACCACTTAAGGCCTAGAACCCAGAATATACTCATAGATGAAAGGAACAAAGTACCTCTAAAATCAAGAGCTTGGTGCAACACTGAAAATGGAAAGATTGCTACAAAATCAATACAAGGAAAATAAATCCTAGATCCTATGTGCAAAACTACACAGTCATAGCACTACCCATCCACCTGGAGTGGGGGTATGGTACCCCCCTCCCCCAAAGAAATGTCCATTTCCTAATGTGGAACCTGCAAGGGTAACCTTATTTGGAAGAGGGGTCTTTGCAAATGTAAGTAATTGAATTAAGGAGAACATTTTAGGTTTAAAAAGCAGACTTTACATTCAATGATAATTATCCTGATAGAAAAAGGGGAGAATATGACCAAAAAAAAAAAAGGCACAGAGGAGAAGGTGATGTAAAAACAAAGGCAGAGGAGTGACAGGGTCTTCGTCTCAGGAGTGGCAACTGCTACCAGAAGCTGAAAGTGATAAGGAGAGATTCTCTCCTAGAGATAGTGGAGGGTCCCACACTCTGCTATCCCCTTGATTTCAGACTTCGGGCAGCCTGAACTGAGTGACAATATGTTTTTGTTGCATTAAGTCACCAAGTTTGTATAATTTGTCATATTATCCACAGGAAACTAAGACACTAACCATCACACTAGCGAAGGAATAAAAGTTTGTTCTCTCTTAAAAGTTAACTTTTAGAATCTGGAAACCTGAAGCACACATAACAGCAAGAGAATATACAGAAACCAGGAGATTACATGAGAACATATGCATACTGAACCATGAGGTGTTTTCTACACATGCCACATTTTTGATAGTGAGATCATTAACTCCATACACAGAAGGTTGAAAAATTCTGTTAAAAAGCATACCAGCTTAAAAGAATATGTCAAATGTTAATGGCAGTTAATTTTCTTTAAATAGAAATACTTGGTACAATTTGAACCATTGATGTGATGCTCAACAATCACAATCCCAACCGCTGAAGACAAAGTTTTCATTCATCTCGTTAGGGACAGATCTTAAAGGAAACTACTAGGCTTAATATATTCTTGAGAAAAGCCTGCACTAAAGTAAAAGAAAGAATAAAGCAGATGAACAAATAAAGTAACAGAAAAATCTAAGATGCTGCATAAAAAACAAACAAAAAAGTACATGCCTTAGATTGAAAGCACAACATTTTATTAACATAAGAATGCATAGTGTGAATATTTTGCAAAACAGAAAAGGGTCCATTGAGGGTTAAAGAAGTTATAAAAATGAAGCAAGCATTAGGGTATGAGATATAAAGTTAATAATATTTTATTAAAAAGATGCATACTACAAAACATGAAAAGTTATAAATATTCTAAAAGCATACAGAGAGAAATCACACACACACACACACACACACACACACGCATGCACGCACGCACAATCAAGAATTACAGTTTCAGAGGAAGCTGGGATGGCTCAGCTGGTTAAGCACTCGCATTGCGGCCCCACAACTTGAGATCGAATCCCGGCCCCGGCCCCGGGCTAGGCGAACCCACATGCTGAGCTGGGCTGTGCCCCCAGTACAGTTCTTGCCGGGGCCTATGCGGGAGACTCTCGGACCAGTTCCTGCCCTGCACAGTGCCACATCCAACTGTGGAATGAAACTATATGGAAAAACTAATGCCGTCAACTGTGGAGACAGCTCTGGGCCCTCCCCCTTCTCTCTGTCTCTCTCTGTCTGTCTCTCTCTGTCAAAAAACAATCAAATTAATCTTAAAAAAATAAAAGAAAGAAAAAAAAGAATTACAGTTTCAAAAGACTTAAAAACAATCCTAGAATTTTATAATAAAGAACCAAGGATTCAACATTCTGAATGCAATTGTTTTCTATGTAGAATTCTATACTATCTTATAATCAAAATGTAAAGGTAAAATAAACACATTCCCAGATATGCAGATACTTTCAAGAGTCTCTGGGAGTCACTGAAAGATATCTTACAAAATGATAGTAAGTTAAGAAAGAGGAAGCAGCAAGGTCCTGGCTCTAGGGTTTCCACACTGGGAGGAGGGAGAGAGGGCCCAGGAGGAGGCCAGAGTCATCTTCAGATGTGCTGGTACAGCAGGTCTACAAAGCATACAGTTCAGGTAGAACTAAGGAGTGAACCTAAATATCGTTGTCACAGGATGCAGAGTTTGGGCATAAACGTTGGATGGTCATTTAGGGATGAATAATAAAATTAAGTAAATAAAATTGAGCTAAACAACAGAAAAATGAAACCATGTAGTTGTAAAAGAAAGAAAATATATCAGACAATGGGGCATGTCTCCGTTGTCAATACCTAAATACCTGTAGTCATAAACATGCATATGGAAAAAAGGTTAAACAAGATATTGTTATGTATAAACAGGCAAAATTTGGTGGAAATAGATTTTCATCCATGCCTTCTACAGAATCAATGCCTATAATGGAAATATCTCTATATAGCAATATATATGTTATTTTCAAATCTAACATTAAATATCATCTACCATAACAAACTGCCAAAAGAGTAGGGATGTTTGATTTTGAGAAGAGCATGCTTAAGTTAGATGGCTATTTAGGTAGATAGAAATGATCTTAATTTTATCATATTTGAAGGATCACTTTAAATATATTTTCTAAACTTAAAAATAACCAAATTAAATTAAATACTTTAATTTCTCTTTACTGATTACCTCTCTCTCAAGCACATCTATGTAGGAAAAAAATAATATGGAAGGAAAGCTGTAAAAAGATGCTGACAGAGGCCCTCAATATTTCTTCTTTAGACACTACATTTTGAGAGAGATTTCTCTGTATTTTGTCCAAAAGTGGGATATTCCACCACTGAACCATCCTGCTTCTGGAAGGAGTGAAAATGAAGGGAGCACAGGGAACTCTAAGACTAGCCCTTAATATCCTCCTCGGGAATAACATAGAAATGAGCTGTTTTCACTGATATGCTGCATATTCGTGGCTGCTCCCAATTTCCTGAGGCAGAGCTTGAAGTATTAAAGAACTAAACATGTGATGTGCCATCTTCAGCTCCCTTCTCTCTGATCTTGGAGGAAGGCAGCATGAGGAAATAATTCTTAAAGAAATATCCAGATTACAAGGAAGGAAAGAAAATTTCCAATGAATGTAAATACTGCCCTTGGTCACTCTATCCTACCCAATCTTCGGTTTCATACTCAAGTTCTCTGACTGAATTAAAACAGACATTTTATATATAAAATATACATAAAACATATTCTCATATGAGCCTGAGTAGATTTAACAGTTCACCTATATTATTTCAAAATATGAGGATCATATTCAGTGCAAAATCAGGATACTTCCCTCAAGCACACACAGTATATTTCTCTCTCAATAATATATATAATCTTAATTAAAGAAAAATTTATAAAAAATAAATAAATAAACAAGCCTGCCTAACATAATTGCACAGTTAATGCAATCAAAATATTCTTGGATACTTATGAGATTTCCAATCAGTCTCCAATTGTGTAGTAACAGCTTGATATCTTCATTAGCAATAGAATGAGATAGAAAATAATCAAAACTACATACTGACATGCTGCTATATGTGAGATACTGTTTTAATGCCTGCTATTTAGTGACAATAGATATAAAATATAAAATGCTTTCTATCCATATTGTAAAATTTTATTCTAGCTATATTTCATGCTAATGAAATAGGTATACTGCTTGTGAATACAATGTTCTATATTCATTAACCAGATAGATAGATAGTACATAGATAAATGGATATAGATTGATAGATGATAGATATAGATTGATGATAGATAGATAAATAGATACATATATACATACATACATAGACTCTCAAAATTATAAAGGCATCAATTGTTTGGATCCTTACTCCAAATAGTCATGCCAGGATAATACCATGATTTGCTTTTTATGGGTATTGGCAGATTCAAGAGGACTGAAATATTTACTCATCATAATTTGATCATCTATATGTTATTAATATAACTTTGGAAGCTTTTTTAATGTTCAACATCTGAATGAACAAATTCCAACAAGAAATTCAGCATGCTTTTTATGGTAGTAAATCTATAATAATTATTAATCAAGATAGACTAGAAACATTTTGTTGGCGATGGTTCCAAAAATGGAAGGACAGTAAAGTCCAAATATCTTTCCTTTCACTAATAAAAAAATTAGGCTGGTAAAATTTTGTCAGGAAAAACTTCTTCTGGATCCTCTAATACAA
Organism: Craseonycteris thonglongyai; assembly: GCA_004027555.1. Taxonomy (NCBI): domain Eukaryota; kingdom Metazoa; phylum Chordata; class Mammalia; order Chiroptera; family Craseonycteridae; genus Craseonycteris; species Craseonycteris thonglongyai. Next base: position 25,280 of record PVKE010017109.1, read on the forward strand.
TCAAAATCTTACAACAACCAGGGCATGCTTAATAAAGACAGAATTTGTTACATTTCTGTAAGAGCATTGTTACATTTTATCTTAACTGCCTATCATCCTTCACTCCCCAGTTCAGTGACAGCTATGGGGACACACTGTACACATTCCTGGTACAGCTTTCTGGAGTTAAAGGGGACAACATGGTTCTCTTAGTCACTCAGAGAATTGTACTTACGTATTTTGATCTGTCTGGTAACATCCTGAGGTATAGTTTTGGGGCTTGCTTGCCATTGTTTCTCCAACTTTATTTTTCAGGCCTGAAGCACCCTACTGGCTGGCCTACAAATACATTTAAAGGCAAATATACAAGATGCAGCTATCTGAGGGCAAGAGATGATAGATGGAACAAACAGCGGGCTGACCAAAATGTCTGGGAGGAAAGAGATTGGAAAATGAGATTTGTGGAGAAATAAGTGCTCTGGAAAGCTCTCACTTATACAGAGGTCTACAGAAGATCATGGGCATGCGCTAGACTTGATGTATGCTCAGAAAGCACCTGAGAAGGCTCTGCTCTAGTCTCCATGAAAGCAAGACATTTTAGAGGAAAGGTACAGAGAACCCATATACCTCCTGCCCCCACACATGCACAGCCTCCCCCATTACCAGAATCCTCCATCAGAGTGATACACTATGACCCTACAATACCACATACAATAATCTGAAGTCCATTGTTTACATTATGTTTACTCTTGGTGCTGTTCTATGGGTTTAGACAAATGCATAATGACATGTATCCACCATTTTATTTTAGAGCATTTTCGCTGCCCTAAATTTCTCTTGTGTTTTGCCTATTTATCCATCCCAACCTCCCAATTCCTAAAACTTGCTTCCAAGTTTTAGCAATTATGAACCAAACATATGTAAATATTTATGTTCAGGCTTTTGTGTGGACACAAGTTATAAACGACTTTGGGTAAGTACAAGGAATAAGATGTCTAGTTTGTATGGTAAGAGTACCATTTTATAAGAAATTGCCAAGGTGTCTCCCAAAGTGGCTCCATGATTTGCATCTCCACCAGCCATGAATAAGTGTGTCTATGTCTCTGCATCCTTGTCAGCACTTGACATCATCAAAATAACCACTTTAAATGACCAATAAATATGGTACAGCTACATCCATCTCAAAAACTCCAATCAGCTTTTCCTTCCTATGGAGCCAAGTCATTGTTTCTTTATGTTGAACACACGATACAGGAGTCACTTTATAAAAGTCATTTATCTTATAAACTTTTATGTAAATTTAATAAGTATTACCATATTTACATACTCATAAAGTTATATTGCAGTACTATGATTAGAATGGTAAAGAGATGTCCCTCTTCTCCTTGATTATTATAGCATTTCCAGCTCCAGTAATTTCCTCTGCAATGCAATTCCATAGTTATGATGAGAATTTCTAACTGTAACAAAATAGAATAACTTTACACTGTGTTGGTGTTAACAAGTATACACTAGTCTGATGATTTGGGACTTGACATCTTTGTCCATCTCTTGGAGAAGTCATGCTTTTGTCTGCTTGTTTAGCCATCTTTCTATCAGATTTTTGGAAGCTGGAAAGGAAAAGCCAGTGGATCTCATCAGTTACTCAGTCTTCAAATCCTTTCCTTTCAGGAAAGGGTCTTATCCTAGCAATCTGCTCTTAACATCCTCAAGACAAGATTCTAGTCTTTGTTCATATTCTGTGAAGCAGAACTTATCTCCTGTCAGGGTGAGGAACTTTAATTTATTCTGCTTAAGCTTTGGGAGATGTTTACAATTACATGTAGTACATTCATAAACTTCCAGAAAATTTTCTTTTGCCACCTCCCTACATTTTCTTTATTTTAAAATAAGTGGTGATGCCAATAGCTTAGTTGTTGTTTCTTTGTAAAACTGTACAAACTCTCTTTTTTCCCCACCATCATGATTACCTGTGTTATTAAAACAATAGCCTCATCTCCATTTGTTTTTAATACTTTCTATTTTTTGACTCCTTCTCATCAGTAGTGGCCTCCACTTTATTCTTTTTTTCTTTCTTTTTTTTTTAAAGAGTTATTTTATTGATTTTTGACAGGGAGACAGACAGAGACAGAGAGAAGGGGGAGGGCTCAAAGCAGTCTCCACAGTTGACATTAGTTTTCCATATAGTTTCACTCCACAGGTGGGTACAGGGCTGCGCAGGGCAGGAACTGAGCTGGGAGCCTCCCACATAGGTCCTGGCAAAAACTGAACTGGGGGCACACCCCAGTTCAGCATGTGGGTCTGCATGGGCCACGGCCGGGATTCGATCCTCGGTCCCTGGGGCTTCAAAATGAGCGCTTAACCCGCTGAGCCATCCCAGCTTTCCCATCCACTTTGTTTTTGACTGTTAGCACCATTTTAATGTATTAACTCATTATTAGTACTACTTCTGAAAAATATATACCAGCAAGTCTATGGACCATATTCTCCATGTGTAATTGAAAATTTACAACGTTTTTCAGAAATTTGTAACCTCATAGCTTCTAGCTGTCTAAATATGTATAGATTTTCCTTTTGGTTTTCATCAGATTACTAGACAGCCTACCAGCAGTGGATTTGTATTACCAGTTGTCATCTTATAACTTGTTTCTAATCACAGGTTCACTGATTTTGTTTTTTATTATAATAAAAAATGAAGTACTATGTCTGTCTTGTTATAATGGTAATTTCTTAGCTCTGGCTTTCTACAATTTCCAGTAACAATTTATTTTACAGTATTTTTTTCAACACTTTTTCTTTAACATAAGTAATTTTCAATAAGAACAAGTGAAATCAAGGCCACTGAGTTCCCTGGATGCAGTATGCACTCAGTGGGACATGTACGAGAAGCTATGATTGTTTATTCCCCTGAGTGCTCTTTAGCAGGGGAGATGACAGAACATGGAAATGGCAGAAAGCACAGTAACCACAATTCTGAATATTTTGTTAATAGCAACTAAGCCGCATAGAATGGAATTGCACAATATTCAAATGCAATAGGAAATTCTGAGGTATGTTATATTTTCCCAAGTTTATTAAAATTATTGTTTGTTTTAGTTTGGTTTGTTTTTCTTGTGCTATCATTAGTATATATTTGGGGGGTAAAATAACATTCTAAGAAAATTATAGGAGTTTATGTTTTTATAAACAAAAAAATATTAAATAATGTCCATTATATTAACACAAAATAAATCATACTAAGAGAATCAATTATTATCAACTAACTCTTTTTTTTTTTTTTTACATAAACCTTATCAAAGAAGGGACATAAATTTTTCAGCATTATATTGAGACACTGAATAATTATCACCTGTAGTAAAAATTGTGTGTGTGTGTGTAGGAATTTTGACAGAACTCAGCATCTCAATACGGAGCATTGTATTGATTTCATTGGAGAGATATATTTCACAGTATTATTTTAGATAACTTCACTTAACAACTTATGCATACTTATTCCTGATTTCTAATCTAGGGAAATGAAAGTAAACATGCCTTGTTATTCCTTTGTTTATTTTGCTTTTTTGTTATAGATCTGAGAGAATTTGTTCTAGCTTGGAATATTTAGGTAATGACGTGGAAATATTTTTTATTGTTGAGACAAGAAAAGCCATATATTGTTGATAAAATAGCAGAAACTATTTTATGTAACTTAAGTAATATTTTTTTTATTTAGTATTACTATGTAAGGCAATTTCAGAGGAATTTTTTTTTTCAAATGGAAAATAGTTTTATTAAAAAAATAGCCAAAACTTGTTTAAAATTATATGAATTGAGTAATAATCATAGACACTAGTTGATAATAGTATTTCCTTTTTGTAATTGAAATATTTGTGTAAAGGATATAAAATAATAAAATAAGGTTTGACTTTATATTTTCAAAGTTTTTCTATGTGTACTATTTAATATATTCCTTAAAATAATTCAATTAGATGGACAAGAAGTAGTTATATGATGAAACAGTTAATTCTAGGAGATGCTAGAGAAAATTAAGAACAGAATGTGTGGCTGTTACTTAACTTTTTATTTCTCTGTGGGGATTAATCAACATCAAATTATAAAATATAAAAATCAATTTGAGATAATAAAATGAAGCTAAAAGAGAGGAGTCAAATTGCTTGATTTGTCGAGTATCTATATTACTAACAAAATGTTATGAAGTATAAGTGGAATACACAAATAAAGACTGGTTGGTTCTGGTCCAAAATGATGATATACGAAGTTCCTAAACATACCATCTCCCATGGAAACACAAAATATATAGCTAGACATGGATCAAACCTCTCTGAGGGTAATTTAAAAACTAGCTGAATGATTCCTACACATCAGATGAATGAGAAAATAAGCATAATTAAATGGGTAGAAAAGGCTGAAACACATCCCCTTGCATAGCTACATAATAAAACAGAGTATGAGTACAACAAACAATCAAACAAAGACATATAGATCAATAGAAGGGAATAGAGAGCCCGGATATAAACCTACGCATGTGCGGTCAATGAATTCATGATGAGAAGCCAAAAATATAGAATGGAAAAATATTTATTTTTTAAAGAAATGATGTTGGGAAAAATGCACAGCCACTTGCAAACAACAAAACTGAACTTATATCTTAAACCACATGCAATAGTCAGTGCTAAATAGCTTTAAAAAAAAACTTATTTAAATTAAGACCTAAAACCATAAAACTCCTAAAAGAGAATACTGAAGGCAAGCTCCTTTTCATCAGTCTTTGGAATGATTTTGGGGATATGACACCAAAGGCAAAGGTAACAAAAGCAATAATAAACAGGTGGACTACATAAAATGAAAACACTTCTTCACACAAAAAGAAAACATTCGACAGAATGAAAATGAAATCTATGAAATGAGAGAAAATATTGGAAATCATATATCTGAAAGGGGTTATTATCCAAAGAAGAGATAATACAAGACATAGGTGATATAATATAGAATTGTACACATGGAGCCTATGTAATTTTTACCAATGTCATCCCAATAAATTTAATAATTTTGCTTTTTGTGGTCCCCCTTAGTACATATAGAAAGTAGAAAATAAAATTCATATATAAAAGTGCCAAATATTAATATTTTAGTTGATGAGAAATGAATAAAATCTAAGAAAATAATTAGTGATATATAGGTTTAACAGAATAAGTTCATTTTTTATGCAATCCTGACAATCTTTGATGAGACACCACACATTCTTTGCCCCGTTGAGTGATAGGAATCTGTATTCCACATATATTTCTTTAACTTTCTTATTCTGAAATAAACTGTTGAAAAAGCTTTGGTGCCTTCATATCTTGCTTTAATGATATGTTGGCTGGGTCTAATGAATTTTCAGTCTTGGACTAATTATGTCATACTATTGAAGCAACACCTTCCAAAGTATTCTAGCCAAAGTCATGTAAATTAGAAATTATTTTCATTGTAGTTCATGGAAATAGCGATTGTGTCCGGCCATGTGTGAGTGCCAAATATTTCACCTGTAACTCATTTGGATGGGTTTTTTCTTTGACATTGTTTCATGTAAAGCTGTTATTCACTGCCTCAAAGTTCTGCTGAATGTCAGCACCTGTCCTGCTTGTTTTGAATGTTTACTTAGTTATTGTCCACTTCTGGGTACCCACCCTCAGCATATGTGTTCAAGTGATTAGCCTCATGATGACTTCCCAAATGTACAACTACCCTCTTTTTCATGTTGATCATTTATATTCAAATTACCCAACAAGAATGCATTTTATGAGTTACAAGCTACCAAGGACTCTAAATAAAGGTATTTGTTCTTCTTCTTTTTCTTCTTCTTCTTCTTCTTCTTCTTCTTCTTCTTCTTCTTCTTCTTCTTCTTCTTCTTCTTCT
>PVKE010017110.1:0-31159 GCA_004027555.1 Craseonycteris thonglongyai
AACCCATTGCATCCTTCCACCCTCATCTCTCACAGTAAAAGTGAAACTGAACTGGCTTTGTGTTCCTGATAAGGTCTAGACACAGGACTCTGTCACCACCCAACACTGTTGAACTGATTGCAGTATACTGCTTACATTTGGAAAGGCCACCTCTCCGCCCTGGGCCTCAGTTTCCACTACTCCACAGGGAGTGAATTAGAGTCTGTGTCCTTTGGTTCAATAATGACTAAAATAATAAGCGCAGTGTTAATAACTTACTTTAATGGCTGCTTCCTATGTGCCACGCTTACAGGAAGGGACTGCAGGGGTGAGCAGAAATAGACATGGTTCTTGCTCTCACAGAGTTTACAGCTGGTAGAGGAGGCCCAAGTTCATCAGAAAATCTCACACGTGTGTGTGTGTGTGATTATGACCTGAGAGGCATGCTATGATGGAAAGGAGCAGAGTGCCACAAGAGAGTCCAAAGTGTCAGGAAAGACCATCTGGAGAAGGTGGTATCTAAGTTAAGAGCTGAAGGGTGAGTAGAAATTCTAGGTGTATTAGGCATGCAGGACCATCATATCCATGGGTCTGGAGTATAAGAAACAAAAATAAGAGCAATAATAGCTACCATCCATTGGGTATTTACTAAGTGCTTGGCACAGTACTAAATGTTATCTATATATAATAACTCTTGAGTTCTTTCAACAGCCTTGTCAGTTAAAATATTATTATCGCCATTTAGTAGTCACTAAACTAAGGCACAGAATTTCAGAAATGTGCCCAAGAGAAGAACAGTAAGAGGCAGAGCCAAGTCTATGAAACCCTAAGCCTGTGTATTTAACCACTAGAATCCCACCTCCAGGGGTGACCATTGGTTCCTATTAAAACATGATATGTCAGAATGAAATAGGTTTCCACCTGCTTCACTACCAACAGGACAATGGTACTTTTAAAAATATTATCATATTACCCATAGAAATGGAGACACTATCATAAGATATGTGTACTAATAACTAAACCCTTGCAATACATGCAACACCCACAGCCCCAAGGATAGCCCAGCTCTAAGCAACCTTGTTTTCTATTACACCACACACACACACCCACCCACCCACCACCAGAGAGGAATGAAACAGGAGTAGATATCTGACCCCAGAGGTGCGCATCTACAGGCTGCAAAGGCCTTTGAGACAATCCAGCCTGGAAAGCTCCACTTAGGCAAATATGTATAGCTTCAATCATAATTGTATTTTTCAAAATACAGCCTGAGAAATACAGAAGCTCAAAGTCAAAGACCAGAGTTATTCCAAGCGTGCAGAGATCATGAAAATTGGAAAAATCCGGTAATGAAGGTGATCAAAAGGTACACACTTATAGTTATAAGATGAATAAGGTCTGGGTATCTAATACACAGCATGATGGCTATAGTAACAATACTGTATTATATATCTGAAAGCTATGAAGAGAATAGATCTTAAGTTTCATTAGAAGAAAATAACTTTGTAACTATATGAAGTAATGGCTGTTAACTAAACTAATTGTGGTAATCACTTTGCAACATAGACATATATCAAATCATCATGTTGTATACCTTAAATTTATACACTGTTATATGCCTATCATATCTCACTAAAACTGGGGGGGGGGGACAAAAACTATTAATGCAGCAAACTACACTACAACAGAATAAAGGGGAAAAGTCTGATGATCTCAATAGATATAGAAAAAGTATTTGATAAAATTCAAGCACCCTGATCTACACAGGTGATAAAATTGCATAGAACTTACAAACACACAATCATACACATTCAGATAAAATTGAGAAAACCTGACTAAGATCCATGTATTGTATCAGTGTCAATATCCATATTGTGATCTTTTATATATTTTTCTCAAATGTTATCACTGGGGAAGACCAGGCATGTACACAAGAGATCTCTCGATATTGCATCTTAAAACTGCATTTAAATCTCCAGATATCTCAATGAAAAAGTCAGTTTTGAAAAGAAAGGGCAAGAGGTGGAGATGGAGGAAGGGAGAGGGGATAGGAGGGGAATAGAAGAGGGGGAGAGAGGGATGAAAGAGGAGACAGGGAGAGGAGGTAATTTTATAGAAACAAAATTGCATTACCAATGAACATTTGGTAAGTTAAAATATAGAATAATAAATTTATTTAAAAATAGCCACTCCTTCCTTCCAATATTTCAGTACAGCTTGGTAAAAATTTTAGTTTCAAATTTTTACAATTTTGAGAAGATCACAACCTTTCCATGGATGCTGGCAACACACTAATATGATTGATGTGACACTAACATATGTGACATAGAGTCAGGGATATATATAATTTATAATGTATACAATGAAAACCTGTCTCCAAAGCCTTGCTTTAACCTACATTCTGCAAAACTTGGTGTCTTGGTGTCTGTTGTGCTATTTTTGTTTCAGTTATCCTAATAAAAGGTGTAATTTTGCCAAAACAAAACATGTCTATAAGGAATAAAAGGGAATTTCCATAATCACATAAAGACTCTCCCAAAACCCCAAGTAAACATCATGCTTACATGGTGAGATGAACAGATATGAAACCTGTTATATATTCTTCATATGAACTAAAAAGATGCTAGAAGGGTAAAATACATATTGGATTTCAAAGACTGTACAATAATAAGAACATGTACTCTCATTCATAATTTTTACACTGATTAAATGTTGAAATAATATTTTTATATATGAATTAAATAAAATGTTTTATTAAAACTAATTTTACCTGATTGTTTTAAGTGTGTCTACTTACTAGAAAATTCTAAATTACATATGTGGTTCATTTGTGGTTCACATCATATATCTACTGAACAGTGCTGATTTAAAAAGTCAAAAGGTATTTTAAATCATGTGTGTATAATATGCACAACATTTAAGACATTAATAAATATGTTTACAAGACCCTTTCTATGTCATTTGATAGCAAATTCCTATAAAGACAGTATGAAGAGGCATCATCTACTGAGTACCAACAGGGGTAATGCTTAATGCTTCAGATAGATTATCTATAATCCTCCAAATGGGAAGGAGTAATTTGGATCAAGGAGACTAAGGAATTTGCCTCAGATCGCACAGCTAGGAAGTGCTAGATCCAAGCTCTGAATGTAGGTCTGTCTAAGGCCAGTGCTTGTACCCTGTACTGCTGCATCCAATAAAGAAACTGGGAGAGGCCCAGTTTGAAAGTGACCATCTCTTGTGAACTTGGTCACTATCCACCTTGGGCAGAGACAATCCAGGCCATATCTGTCATTAAGAAGGTGCTCCTATCCTGTTCTGGACACTATGGAATGAACAGTTTTGAAAACCAGCACATCTACCCAACCAGCCTTGGGGCCCACTGCCCATCCTGCTCTGAAAAGATTTTTGCAGGAGCAACACAGAGGTTTGAGAGGCCACACAGCAAAATGTGCCAGAGATGGCAAAACAACGGCCCCAAGTGATGCGTGGTCAGCTGTCTTCAGTGCTACCCATGAGATGAGTCCCTCTGTTTAATCCTTAGCCTGGACTAACCTTCTGACTCTGGTCCACTCTTAGAAAAATGCATCAGTAACAGCAGCACTAATTGAATGGGAAGCTCTGAAATACTTCAGTAGGAAACAGCTTGCAACCAAAGGTGGCAATGACATTGCCACAAGAGAGAAGCAGGCTCGCCATAAAGCTAAGACGAGCTGCCAAAAGAAAGAGCCCTCTAAAACCCAAAATATCTTCTGCCACCAAGCTTTGGAAAAATTAGGTATGCAAAACTTTGGCATTCTTTCATCCATCTTCTCCCCCAACACGCTCCTAGCCGAATAAGTGATGGAAGTCTACAGACATCTGCTCAGCGGTACCACAAGTACCCACAAAAAGCAATTTTCCTTCCTGCAGCAGTTGGAAAAGCGTAAGTGAAGGGTGGGGGTGGTGGGGGTGGCAGGGGTGGTGGGGGTGGGTTGGGGGAGGGAGGGAGGGCAACTGGCCAGAAAGAAAAAAACACACACAGTAAGCTCAGTGACATTCAGACATGAACCTAGGAATTTCTGAATGGTTCAGAATGGGACACTTTGTCACCTCTGATTTAATTAGAATGTTTTCAGAATGCTAAAGGTCTAGGCTCGTAATCAAGCACTTACGTAATCCTCCTCATTGAGCCCTTGTTTCTCAACAGAACTTTTCACCTCCATGGAAAACTTCTCAAACTCGGCTTTCACTGTCCTCAGTAGAGTGATTGTTTGGAGGGATGAGTACGCCTGCTTAGCTTCAAAGTCGTGTTTGTCTCCTCTCTTCCACGAGCCATCTCCTACGGGAGAAATGAAAATATTTATAATTCCAAGCCAGTCACCATAAAGGGACCATTCTCCCTTTTCGACTGCAATGTGTCTCTACATGTTATTCTTGGCAGCCAGGGCAAGAGGTATTGTCATAGTTTTGCACTCGGGTATAATGTGACAATGTCACGATCCTCAAAGGAGAAGAAGGCCCCTTTGGACATGTGTCCCTTTGAAATCTGAGAGAGAAAGAAAAGCACTGTGGCGTTAAGTGACTTAGAATAACCATGTAACTGTAACGTTCAGCCCCCAAGAACTGCAGCACGGCAGGAGTAAGAAGTAAGTGTTATTCCTTCGCATTCACACTCAGTGTTTAACCCCTGCAGTCAACTCTGGTCTACCCCGTTGTTGCCGCAATACAAAAACCTGATGTTAGGGAGGTACGCCGTGGCAGGAATGGCTATGTGTGACAACGAGCATGAACGTGTACGATAAAGCTGGCACTGTAAAAATACAACAGTTTCACGCGATTGATATTTCTTGAAATATTTCCGGGATCTCATGAGCGTGAGAAGTGGCTTGGGTGAATGTGAGGATTTGTATCTCACATTCGCTGGCAACATCAAAAAAAATTATTTATTGGACAATGTTCATCAGTGCAACAATAGTAATAAAATAAAAATTCCTAACACCTATTGAGCCAATATATAACAACAGGTCTATTGATTAAGCACTTGATATGTAGAAACTCACTTAACCCCCCTCACAAGCCCCCTTGAAATGGGTACCACCATCCTATTTTATGGGTGAGGAAGCTGAGGCATTGAGAAGCTGGGTACTGCGCTGCTTCACTGCTCACCCTTCCACAAAACCAAAGGCAAAAGACGTGGCTGGGAATCATTACCCTTCTTTCTCTATCATTTCATTTCTGAGAAAACACATGGCCTGCAGGGAACTGAAAGGAAATGTGGACCTCTTAACTCTTGACAAGAAGCTGTTGCTTCTATGAATTATCATAATGATCCCTGGAGATTTCTGCGAATACAACAAGGAATTCAACCTCTGCAGCCCAACCCCCAAGTCATTCGTTCAAGCTGAGCCCCCGGTTCATAGCAGATGCCTGGAGGCTAGTGGCCGAGCAAGGAGATGATCCTGGCATGTGAGGCCAGGGCTCCGCCACACTTGCTCTATTCTTCCAGAAAACATCCGGGAAAGACCTGGCGGCCTTGGAATTTCTATTATGGCTTAAGTCTGGCAAACATGGATTAACTGAACTATGTCCAAAAGTCTGTGATAGCCACCACAGTGGATATCGTAAGTGTCTCGAGCAGTCTCCACCACCTTCAAGAGAGGAGTTTAGAACCAGACATGTAAACAACTGAAGTGATTACGCAGTAACAGCTTACTTCGGGGGGAAGGTGTGAGGTTACAAAGAAATAACGCAGAGGAGAGAGGAAGAGGCAACCAGCTCGGATGAGGGAAGGTTTCCTGTGAAGAGGAGGCAACCAGCTGGTCCTAACCGTGAGGCTAGGATTTTAATCAAAGGAGAGGAAGACGGGAACGTGTGCTTGCCAGAGCCTACAGCACAGGCAAAGGTGAAAATGTGTGTGACATCCAGCAGGCAGCTGGGAACCTTGATCTGGAGCAGGAGAAAAGGCAGGGACAAAGAATTTGTTTGTGGAGGCCTCTGTATAATCCTTATCCTAATAATAGCAACTGTTTATTAATTGCTTACTATGTGCCAGGGAGATGTTGAAAGATAAATAAGACAGAGCTGAGGACAGAATTCATTAAGGGCTAGATCTGTTCCCAGCACAAGATTAAATTTCAGGCGACCAAACAAAACTTGACAAAGTCCTCCTCCTCCCCATATGAAACCTCCCTACCACCGAGGAGGCCGCACGCAGCCTGCGCAGCAGCTATAGGGACACTCAGAGAGCCCATGAGCTGCCTGTCACCACCATCAGCCAGGGTAAACCCAGCGCGGTGCTCAAGACAAATGACAGGGCTTTTATGAAGGGGCCGCACCCATTTCCGGGAAGACCCCAAATGTCCAGGAATGTCCAGAACATCTTCAGCCCATGGAGGAAGCCAATTCTTACAGGCACACAAGCTATTCTGAGTGATTTTAATTGACTTAAGCTCTCTAGACTCAGGAGCAGTGATGTTTCTTAGACAAAGAAGGTCAGAGCTTCTCAGCTCTGGGGAAGAAAAATCTCTCCAAGGGGCATAAGACAAGAAACACTGAACCCTATCAGGTGCTATGCAAGTAGAAAATGCACACACAGCTGGAAACAGTAACTAGCTCAATAAAATGGAAAAATTAGGGGGTTTTTTTGTTTGTTTTGAAAGACGTGAAATCCAGTACAATAAACCTGTCTACCACAATCTAAAAGATAATAACTTTGGAGTTTTGTTTTCTGGAAAAAAAAGAATGGAAACCATCGTGCTTCATAAATCTAAGCCAAAATCAATAAGTATCTAGTCATAAGCTCACTGACTCTATGAAGTCCTGCTTTTGGGAGTGTTTCTCATTGTAAAGTGTAACATCTCCCCTACAAGGCTGTTGAGTGCTAGGAAAGCAGAGGTCAGCTTGGTGTGACATCCCATTAGTAGAGACAAATTTAATTCAGTAGACAACTGGGTGCCTCTGGAGATTTATGAGTGGAACAGAAGAATGACATGATCAGACTCATGCCTTGGGAAATAGCAATGGATTAGAGTGAGGAGACATGGCGGTTCACAGCCATAATGATCCAGGCAAGAGGTTACGAGAAGTTAAATGTGGGAAGTAATACCCCCCAAAATTAAACATGGTTCACTGCCTGATTAGAATCATGGGCAAGTTTCCTTTCCTTTCTTTTCCTTTCCTTTCCTTTTCTTTCCACACGCACGCGTGTGCATGTGCGTGTGTGTGTTTCAGAATCTCGGAAATGTTCAACAATAAATATTTACTGCTTTCATAATTATAAAAAGTGGGAGAGCCCTTGAGAAGGAAAGCAAAGGACTGTGTGAGAGGAATTTCAGGACTCCACAAGAGTTAGGGAGTGAGGGACAACAGAGAGAGGCACGTCACCAAGGATGTGAAGAGGAAAGGAAAACGGGTTGTCTGTCATTAGAGGAAAGAGCAAAGCCAGGTGGAGGAGGAGGGGTACTGTTAGGATAAGGTGACCAGACGTCCCGCTTTTGGCGGGACAGTCCCGATTTTTAACAATTTGTCCCGCATCCCGCAGCATTTTAAAAATGTCCCGATTTTTGGAAAGAATACACAAGCTAGGGAACGGCAGGAGATAGACCAAATTTTTAATCAAGAACCCCCACCCCCACCCCCACCCCCGGTCAATGGTGTCCCTCTTTACCAATGTTAAAATCTGGTCACCTTACGTTAGGAGGACCTGGGAATTACAATGATTTCAGCGAAGGTCATGGTCAATCCAAGGTGACTGACTACGGAATGCCCAGGTGGCAGCACGAGGCTGGGGTGGGAAATAGTGGTGGAAAGCCAGAAAGAGGAGTGAAGGCACAAGAGAGTGTCATTCCTATAAGGCTTATAGTTAGAACTCAGGGACGGACTGCACTGGAGAGAAGAGTGCAAAGAAGAAGGGTGGAGCCCGGACACTTTGGGGGTGCTGTTTGTAGTGGGCAGAAGGAGGAAGAGGAGACAGAGGGGAGCTAACAGAGAAGCAGAAGAATGCTGTGCCACTAAAGCTAAGAAAATCAGGGTGTCCAGAAAGAAGTCGGTGAAAACGATATTGAATGCTGTAGGGCTACGCTGTCTAATATAGGAGTCCCTAGCCACGTGTGTGAGGCTTTTAATTTAAATTCACTAAAATTAAATAAGACTAACAATTCAATTTCCCGATTGCACTGGCCGCATTTTGACACAGAACAGATCACAACCAGCACCGTAGAAAGTCCCATTGGGCAGCCTTGCTCTCTAGAGGCGTGGAGGTGTGGTCTGAGGTGAGGCTAAGGGCTTTGGTAATGAGGGTGTCACTGACAGAGGAGTGGTCGGTGCTCATGTCATAGTCTTACAGTAGTCCTGGGCAAGGGATTAAGAGGTCTGCTAGGAACAAGGAGGGCAAAGAATGTGTTTCTTAACAGTTACTTCAGTAATAAGGGAAAGGGAATTTGCTTTGCTTTGCTCTTTTGTTTTGCTTTGTTTTAAACATCATGGGTCCCAAACTTGCCTCTAGAGTGAGAAGGATACAGAATATTTGCAAAAGAGGAAACAACCTGCCCAGCACCAAGCCCTGTGCTCAGCACACCTACGGCCAGGGAGTTGGCACCGGCAAGGACCGGTACCCACATTGGGATCACTGTATCATCCCGTACTTAAGGGTCCAGTACACAGCAGGACTTCGATAAATGTGGGCTGAATGATTAGCTGAGACAGCACAGAATACATTCAAGAAATGAATGCCTGAAGTCCACCTGGGCTGGTGGCATAGCACTCTGCATGGCTTGTCACCTCTGGCAGCCACCCGTATAAGTGAGAGAAAAGCACTGGCCTCCTTGCCCACCCCATCCTCTCGCAATGTCTAGGTGTTACATGTGTGCCATGAACTAGGCTGGTGCTTTTACCTCAGTAGTAACAGCACCACTTACTGGGCAATGTCATTGTGAAGGGCTTTGCCTATAGCATGTCATTCTTTAATCCTCGTAAAAATTCTATGAGGTAGATAAACCATGTTCCCCATCTCACAGATGAGGAAACTGAGGCTCAAGAGATTAATGTGCCCAAAGTCACTTCGCTAATAAACAGCAGAAGCAGGATGCAAACACAAGGCAGAGTCCAAAGACTGGTGCCGTGTTTGCTCCACACACATTTCATCAGCATTGGAGGTGTTCCAAGATTTAAAACGGCAAATGCTGTGGGGTGACAAGATGTTAAAAACAAAAGGAACAGAGGATGAAAGATGGAAGAGGAAGTGTCTCAATGTGGTTTAACAACTGTTACATTTGAAAGGTTGTGTCAGAATTATTTTCCTGTTCTCATTTACCCAAACTGACTTTCCTGGGCATTCTTGTTAAATTGACAATGACCGGATTTTTTCTGGACAGGCTTTGGATATCACTTTTATAACAAAATATAATAAATCTAATCCCTCCCAATTTTGGGGGGTTGTTGTTTTTTGTTTTGTTTCATTTTGCTATTTTTCCACTTTTAGCAAGTCAAATAATTTATGTACATCACCTAGCTCTACTATACTTCACTCCTCACTTTAATTAATGTCTTCTTTTTTTTTTTAATACGGTATATTTTTATTTATTTATTTATTTTGACAGAGACAGAGATACAGAGACAGAGACAGAGAGAGAACTGAACTGGGGGAGCTCCCAGTTCAGCATATGGTTCCGCACGGGCCGGGGCCAGGATTTGATCCTCCGTTCCCGGCACTGCAAAGTGAGCGCTTAACCCACTGAGCCATCCCGCCTTCCCCTAATTAATGTCTTCTGAGCTCTCAGGAAGGCAGAAAAGCTCTCCAATAATCTTAATAGACCGGACTGGGATAGCCCAAATAACTTTCCACCTCACCTACACCCAAAGAAGATAATACCAATGAACAAACGAGAATGCCAACAGGAACTATTAAAAGTCTCTAGGGGGAAGGCCGGGATGGCTAAGTGGGTTGGGTGCTCGCTTTGCAACCCCGGGGACTGAGGGTTGAGTCCCGGCCCCGGCCCCGTCCGGACCCATGTGCTGAACTGGGGAGTGCCCCCAGTTCAGTTCTTGCCAGGGTGGAACCCCGGCCCATCTCCTGCCCTATGCAGCCCCACTCCCACCTGTGGAATGAAGCTGTGTGGAAGAGCCAGTGATGTGCAACTGTGGAGACTGTTCTGGGCCCTCCACCTTCTCTCTGTCTCTGTACCTCTCTCTGTCAAAAACAATAAAGTTGGGGAAGCCGGGATGGCTCAGTGGATTAAGCGCTCACTTTGCAGCCCCGGGGACTGAGGATCGAATCCCGGCCCCGGCCCATGTGGACCCATATGCTGAACTGGGGAGTGCCCCCAGTTCAGTTCTCACCGGAGTGAGACCCCGGCCCAGTTCCTGCCCTGTGCAGCCCCGCCCACCTGTGGAATGAAACTATATGGAAAACCAATGATGTGCAACTATGGAGACTGTTCTGGGCCCTCCCCCTTCTCTCTGTCTCTGCATCCCTCTCTCTCTCTCTCTCTCTCTCTCTGTCAAAAACAATAAAAAATAAATCTTTAAAAAAAAAAAACAATAAAGATAAATCTTTAAAAAAAAAAAGTCTCTAGGGCATTATACATCATCTTCTCTCTAGAGTTTTATAAACCTATCCCTTCAGTCTTATTTTCTATCCTTTGATCCACCATAGTCTATTCTGAACTCCTGTAACAATATAATTTGGGCAAATTTGAGAATATTTTTGAGTGCTCACCAAAACCAAACAATCAGTAAATATGGATAGACTATTGATGTGTTTTTTTTAAATAAAATACCAGGTAAGAATTAATATAAGGCCTTCTTCTAGAATAGGTATAGAGCTTGGTGTGAAGAAGCACAAATGACAAGGATGTTGAAGAACTTTTCATAAACATGTATCCGATTTGTCAGGCTCAAAGACCTCAGAAAAGGCCCTTTTCTAATGATGGACACCACAACCTTGCTCTAGGGCAGGGGTGTCACAGGCCGCATGCGGCCCCCGAGGTAATTTTTTGTGGCCCACGATGCTCTGAAGTAAAATGAAAATATAAAAAATTGTTATGAAGAAAATAGCGCTTAGGGGAGATGGAGGCAATACCGTACACACAATTCCCTCGTTAGCCCTGTAACTACTGAAGACGAGTGTACACGGGGCCCAGTGCCTTTCCTGGGGGCCTGTGGGCGTGTATAAACGCACTGACGCAGTTCTGGCGACGTTTGTAAATGTGATGTGGCCCGCGTGAATCTTGCCTGTTGCACCAAATGGCCCGTGTTTTAATTGAGTTTGACATCCCTGCCCTAGGGCACTCTGCATGCCCCAAGGTTCTGTTTACTGCTTCTGTTCTATGGAGGAAAAGGTGCTTCAGACTCTGTTGCAAACATGGACAGTATACTCCCTGCATCCATTCTCCTTTTCTCCTGAGTCAGATTCCTGGATTCCCTCACAGCTAAGAGTAAGCAATGATAAAGCAGAAGTTAAAGGCCCGGCTTCCAGAGAGCTCTTCAAACAGACTGGAGTCAACTGAGAGGATTTCTTTTGCTTCTCTTTATCCCCGCTTTGTCTTGCCTAGAATTGAGACACAATTCTGCAGCCCTAGCTGCTGTCTTGTGATCTTGAGGATGGATGCCATTCACTAAGATTGAGGGAACAGAAAAAGAGAAGAAGCTTGGATTCCAGATGACATTTGGAGCCACCATCCTGGCCCTAGATGGCTAGGCAACAGTTAAGAGCATAAACCTCTACATCTGTTTAAATCACTGTTGTTGGAAGTCTTGGTTATTTGCATGCAAATATAATTCCTAAGGCACCCAGGTCCTTAGGATGTGTTAGGTAAAAATCAGTTAATTTGGTATTAATGCATGGCCTAAATCAACCTATAAAACTACACAACAGAAAAATGTCCAGATTTAATTTATTTGTAAAGCACCATGTGTAATGCTCAAAATAAACTAAGACTAATAATAAATACAACTGATAACTTATTAAATACTCAAGGAATTTGCTATGTATCTCACATACACCATCTTATTTATTATGCAGCCTGATGCCATGAGGTAAATACTTATTATTATCATTAGAGGAAACTAAGGCTTGCAAGGAGGGCAGGGTTAGGTCAGTTTGCTAAGAACTAGTTCACAGCACAGCCTCTCAAGCTGACTAACACTGGAGCTCCAAACCTGAGCAGAGGCTGTAAAAGGGAAAAGAAAAGGAATCTAGTCAGAAACACCACAGATACTTGGTAGGTTGTATGAAAGCACACTGCATAACTATGTAATTAAATTTTCAAGAAGCAGAAACCTGAACTCAGAAAAAATATGTTTAAAAAAGTTCCAAAATCACCATCAATAAGTTAGGTGTGTGTGTGTCATTTCCTGTGCACTGATATTATGCAATAAAGATACAACATCAATTTCGGAGTATTCTAGCCCAAAATGTATAAGCTCAATCTTATTATATAAAAACACCAGAAAAGTCCTAATTGAGAGACATTCTACAAAATAACAGACTTATCATAAGTGTCAGGTTATAAAAGACAAGGAAATACTGAGTAACTATCACAGATTGGACGAGGTTAAAAAAAAACAACAGGGAAGCCAGGATGGCTCAGTGGGTTGAGCGCTCACTTTGCAGCCCCGGGGACCGAGGATCGAACCCGGGCCCCGGCCTGTGCGGACCCATATGCTGAATGGGGAGCTCCCCCAGTTCAGTTCTCACCGGGGCGAGACCCGGCCCAGTTCCTGCCCTGTGCAGCCCCACTCCCACCTGTGGAATGAAACTATGAGGAAAAACAAATGATGTGTAACTATGGAGACTGTTCTGGGCCCTCCCCTTTCTCTCTGTCTCTGACTCTCTATATCTCTCTCTCTGTCAAAAACAATAAATAAATCCTAAAAAAAAAAAAAAGAAGAAGAAGAAGAAACAACAGCTATTATAAATGGATTGGATGGGACCCAGAAAAAAAGAAAAGAAAAAACCTACATAAGGAAGAATGGTGATAAATTTTAAATAAGGCCTTCAGAGGGTGTCCCAAACTTCACGCAAGAAGTAATTTTGATAGAAAACACAGGTTTATAATTAAAAATTGTAAATTTTCATTGCTCAACAATGAAAACGTGTTGTTCTTTCGTGTAGCACTCCATTTTTAATAACCCTGAACTGTCAGCTGCACGCTGTCTTTTTTTTTCATTGGCAACACTTTACCACACAAATGATGCAAAATTCAAATCTTGCGTGAATTTTGGGACACCCTTTATTATAATAATGTTTTGGGTTTTTTTGGTCATTGTACTATGTTCATTTAAATTGTCAACATATAGGAAGGAATCTAGGTAAAAGGTATACATGAACTCTATATAAATTTTACATTTTCTGTAAGTCTAAAATTATTTCAAAAATAAAACTGGTTAGTTTTCTAAAAATTACCTCTAAAAAATAAATTATGTCCAGATATAGAATCAAATTCCTTCCATCTTTTAAGTAATTTTCATATGGTTTATAAACTGTTCTAAATCATAAAAAAAATTTTACAAAACCCTGATGTTAAAATCTGACAATACCACCAAAAGGCAAGAAAACTACTGTCCAATCCCACTCCTAAATATGGATTCAAAAAATCCTAAAAACTATATTAAAAACTTAAAATCAGAAATGCATCTTTTAAAAAATTATCATGACAAAGCATACTTCATTCCAAGAATACTATAAATGGCTCAATATTAAAAAATGTATTAAAAGTATGGGTCAAATGTATTTGACAACATTCATCACTAATTTTTTATTTTTAAAACCATACTAATAAATTAGGGATAAAAGGATACTTTAATATCTACTTTAAGATGAAAAGGCAGAAATTATCACCATTGTTATATAATATTATGCTGCATGCTCTTGCAAATGCAATAAGAAAAAAAGTAGAAATAAGATGTTCAACTATCAAAATGGAGAGAAAACTTATTTGAAGATAATATTAAAAATATTGAAACAGAGGATTTAATATGTGGAATTCTTGAAAAACAAATAAATAAAATTCATAGATTTTTTTCTATATAACTACAATTACAAAACGCAATAAGAACTGGAAAAAATAAAATATCTAAGAATGAACTCAACAAAAATGAATTTAAATGAAAAAATGCAAAACTTTGCTTATGGAAATGAAAAGAAAATCAAATAAATGAAAATTTAAAAGTTAGATGATGCAAGGTTGACAAGGATGTAGAAAAACAGGCAATCTCACACATTACTGCAAAAGTGTAAATTGGCAACAGCAAACAAACCTCTCTTGAGGACAACTCGACCATATCTGTCAAAACTTCAATGCATATAACCTTTGACCCAGAAATTCTACTTCTAGAAATTTATCTTACAGAATATATATATTTGTGTGTGTGTGCGCGGGCACACACGCGTGCATGCACATGCGAGGCCATACAATATAGCAAAAAGATGAGGACAACATAAATATTTAAAAATAAACTTGAGTAAGTAAAGATGGTATACCAGCTTTTTAAAAATACTATGTGCCATACTATAAATAGTATAATCTTTTTATTGAAAAAAATTTTGTAAATAAATATTTTATAAAATTGACAATATGAACATACTTCTGAATATTATCAATGCACTTCTATCTGGGTGACAGAATTATGGTAACTTATTTACTTTTCCTGTGTTTTTCTATGCTTCTCAAATTATCTATAATACTCATGTATTGTAATGACCAGAGAAAAGTAATGCAAAATTATCTGTGGATGGAAGAAATTTCAGTACCTAGTATTTGTATTGCACTTGCCCATTTATAATGCGCATTCACATGCATTGTCTCCAAATTCTATGATTATAGTTGCCATCTTGCAAAATTCAGAATAAATGTTTTTCATTTTCACCAGTTTCTACCACTATCTCAATGAATTCAGCATTACAGCCAATAACATAATTACGTTCTGATCTTCAGTCAAGAAGTGAAACTGCCTCTCTGTTTGTGCAAAGAGAAGGGGAAAGACTATCATGGCAGCGAGGAGGAAAACACTGTGTTTATCCTGCAAGCCTCAAATTTCCAATTTTGTCCACTACGAGGAAGCAGTGGCGACTTCTGTTTCATCAGCTTTTCTTTACCCGGGTGAGAAGTGTGTTTTACTATCTCTTTATGCACAACGGCCTGTTGCTTATGTAAGCCAGAGTATCAGAGCAAGAAACCAAGGCGTATGTTGTTTAGGTTTTGATCCTGTCTAACTATATCTCAACAGCAAGAACTGGGGAGTGGAGCACGCCAGTTGTGACATGCGCACTTACAGGTCCCCTAGACTGCAAAGGTGCAGGATCTGAGAAAAGGCTCCACTTCAGAGAGAGCGCTAAACACATTTGGGGGAAATGTTTTGTACCTGTGACCTTGATGACCTCCTTAAACACGTCCTATCACAGGAACCCTGGGAACTTCCCCAGATCCATTTTAAGAAATCAAATGCTTTCAGTCATATATGTTGATGGCTTCTGAACTTCTACATGAGAGAAGCTTAAAAGGCAGTAACCTGAAATAAAGGGAGACTGGGAACAGTGACTTTCAAAAAATTTGCCTCAGTTTGCAATAATGGTTATTTTTTTCACATTGCATATGCGTAACATGCATAAATATATACACATACAATCATATCACTAAAATAAAAGTTTCATGAAACAATACTTATGCTACATGTTACACACTTTGACATGTTCTATTTTATTACATTAATATGTTTTCTATTCTATTCTATTTTATTCTAGTCTATTAGAAATTCTGCCCAAGCCTCACTAAAATTACTCCCACGGCCCATCATGGTGACAAGCTGCAGTTGGCAACACACAGGGGAGGGGTCTTCAGGGCCTGGATTTATGATCATGTGGAGACAAGTCCCTTGGAATCAGTGTACCTTTTTGTTCTAATTAAGTTCTCAGAGAAGAAAAGCTTAGGAACTTAGAAGTCGTGGAAGTGTTCAGAATCACCAATTTCTAAAATTCTATATATGAAAACCCAATCTGTTGACATGACTCCCATTATTGGCTCTTTCTCACAACCCCTTTCTGAGCCCCGAGAAGCATGCAGGGAAACTGGGCACAGAGTTACCGTAGGAAGAACTGTTGAAGAGCTCGATGTTGAAGAAGGCGTAGTCCCCGCTGGTCATCCCCTGCCTGTGAGCCGCCAGCATGATGCCCCTGATGGTGTCGCTGCTCGCACACATGATCACCACTGCGGAGGGGAGAGCAAACAACACGCGTGAAACGTCCTTTGCAGTGCACAGTAAGGACGCTGAACCGGGTGGGGGGGAGTGGGGAGGACACCTGACAAAGAACAGGGCACTTACATAGTCCTAAAGGATCTCTTCACAAGTTATGTACTGATTACAAAGGGAAAGAAGTGTAACTGTATGGTGGAGATACCTAGCAAACGCCACCATAACCAACAGGTAGAAGCCAATTGGTGAACAGACTCCGAAACCTCTTGAGGTGAGACACCCAGGACCAAAACTGTCAAAACAGGCAACCTGAATCTAATCAGGAGGAAGCAGCCACAAGCCCAGCCTGGGGGGGGGGGGGGGCAGTCGGTAGAACTGCTGGCCCATCCTCTTTAAAATCATCAATTCGGGGGAAGCCGGGGTGGCTCAGTGGGTTAAGCGCTCACTTTGCAGCCCCGGGGACCAAGGATCAAATCCCAGCCCCAGCCTGTGTGGACCCATATGCTGAGCTGGGGAGTGCCCCCAGTTCGGTTCTCACCAGGGTGAGGCCCCGGCCCAGTTCCTGCCCTGTGCAGCCCCGCGCCCACCTGTCGAATGAAACTATGTGGAAAAACCGATGACATGCAACTATGGAGACTGTTCTGGGCCCTCCCCTCTTCTCTCTGTCTCTGTATCTCTCTCTCTCTCTCTCTCTCTGTCAAAATCAATAAAAATAAATCTTTAAAATCATCAATTTCATGAAAAGACAGGATGAGGAATGTTCTATCTAGACTAAGATGCGGAAAGGAACAGAAAGCTAAATGCAATTTAGTTTCTGGATTGGATCCTGGGCCTTAAAAAAATAATAATGAAAGTTTTTCTATAAAGGTTCTTATTGAGACAACTGGAGAAATTAGAATAAAAGATAATTGCATTTGCGTTAAAATTCTTGCTTTTTATAATTCTACTGTGGACACGTAAGGGAATGTCCTGATTCTTGGGAAACACACACTTAAATATTTAGAGGTAACAGAGCATGATGGCTGTACTTACTTTCAAGTAATTCATAACAAGACAGTAATATTTTGTGTGATGTATACGTGTATATATTTGGAGGGGTAAAGGAAGGGAGAGGGACAGGAGGGATTTGGAATGATAAAACATCATCTGTGGCAACATGCTAACAACTGGTAAAAATCCGGGTGAACTCTGCAACAGAGATATATTTATATCCTTTCCTCCCTCTTTCCCAAAAATGTAAAAGGATTTCAAAATAAAGTTAAAAAAAAAAAAATACTTCAAATGAATCACCAGATTTGACAGTGAGATGCGCCAACCGCTTTTTATCCTTGTCATCGTGGGTAAAGACATCTTCCCGAAAAAGCAAATGCGATGGTTTTAGGGAGAACCTTCATTTGGCAAATCAGAGGGTGCCGTGAGTGGTACTGGCTGCGTGCTGGCTCCGTTTTGAAGCATTTGTCTCAAGCTCCCTCAATACATATAGGAACTAGTTAGCAGGATTCCTGGTCCCTCCCCATGCTGTCTCAGTGTGTACCCACACTGTTAGATGGAAGGCTTTGAGCAGCCCCGGAACATTGCTGCCTGCCTCCTAAGAGCCACAACCCGCTAGAATGAAATGGGGACCTGCCATTGCCCAGTTAATCTGATCGCTGTTGCTGACCTTTGGTTCCCATGACGGGCACTGCTGAGTTTTCCTGCAGACAGAGGAGAGGGGAGAACTGGAGAGCCTGCATGTCCTAACCGCGTTATCACCGTGCATGCCAGCACTCAGAGATGTGTATGTTCTTTGTAAAAGCATGGGCGCTGAAAGACGTAAAGCAAACTTCAGGCTGTGCCAAAGCAGCCTTGGCAACCTGCAGGGAGGGCTAGGCGCTTGTTGATGTTTCGTGTACTGCAGCACTCATTCAGAGTGTTAGATCACGACTCTGACATTTCTGACGGCAAAGGGGCTCGGTGTACAGCCTAAAAGCTTTGGAGAGCGAGTTTTTTAAACAATACAAAACTCCTAAAGAGCTATAACTGGGAGTAGGTGTGGTTTGTGCCTGGAAATAGTTATATGTTTGGGATACGTAGTTAAATTCCAAGATGTCTCAGTAAAGAAGCTTTCGAAGAAAATCCTCATTACTCATTATGACTTAGACCCTTGTTTTAGATCCCTTAAATGAAAAAAATAAAATAAAAAGCGCCAAGACGTCCCTCAAAACAGCCAACAAGGGGCTGAGGCTGCAAATGTTTGAAGCATGTAGATTTCCAAGAGAGCAAATCTCCAGGAGGTTCAAATGGGCTCGGGCAGACTGGTCGCCAGGCAGCCCTGATCATTTTCTGATCAATTAATCACAGTCTAGCATCTGCCTATGAATCCCCAGATGTAGAATCTGATTGTTAGCATATAAAGAATAGAGTCATTGTTTGAGCACACAGTCCCAAGGACCTAAGTCGATACTTTTCAATAACCTGAGCTGCAGATTACTTAAATTCAGTGAAGACCAAAATGCTCATGAGCACATCTGTTTCAACATGTACTTAGGCATGCTAACTAGGGAGCAAAATTATAAGCAGTGGAAAGTTAGTGAAGATGAAACCATGATGAAGGAGGTCAATTGGAGGCTTCGGGCATCCAAAGGCATCAGGGCTTGATAACCCTAAGCGGTATGTCTAAGAGGCATATACCTGGCCCAGGACCCAACAGGCTGTGTCCCCAGGCCAGAGCATACGCATCACTAAGTCCTGCCTGGGCTCTGGCCTCTCTAGCAGTTCTTTTTTTATTCTTACAGTCCTGGCCCGTCTACTCCTCTCTATCCCTATCACCATCAAGACCAACACCTTCTGATAGAAACATGCTTCCTTTAAATGTCAGTACCTACTTGGACTGAGCAAGAGTGACCCAAGTGGTATTGTATCTAACTGAGCAGATTTTGATTATTTTAGATTGCATCCATTGGGTGTTGACCATGTGTGGTTTAATTCTCAAAGGAAAGCCTTCCTTCCACTTAACTAAACTTAGAAGGGAAAGGGGATACTACTGCATGGAAGCAAAGCAAGATGTGCCATGTGCTGCAAATTTATAAGGTGATAGCAGCAATGAAAAAACAAAACTCAAGAGTCACTCTGGGAGTAGTCAAGGAAATATTTAAGCAAGAGGAATATTTTTCTTTTAAGACAGGTGGTAAAAGTAGGAGCAAAGAAATAAGAAAAGTAGGGTATCAATCCAGAAGATCTAACATCCAAATAAAACAAATCCTAGAAAGACAAATGAAGGAGATCATTTATCAAAGAAATAATTTAAGAAATTAGCAGCTGCTCCCCAGCACCAGCATCACCGCCCCAGCTCCACCTCAAATCATCAGTAGATCCTCATAAGGAACGTGCAACCTAGATCCCTCACATGCACAGCTCAAAATAGGGTTTGTGTTCCTATGAGAATCTAATGCTACCGCTGATCTGACAGGAGGTGGCGCTTAGGGGGTAATGAGAGCGATGGGGAGTGGCTGTAAATACAGATGAAGCTTTGCTCACTTGCCTGCTTGCAGGCTGCTCACCTCCTGCTTTGTGGCCTTGTTTCTAACAGGCCACAAACCGGTACTGGTCCATGGCCCAGGGGTTGGGGACCCCTGACTTAGAAGGTAATAATAACGTAGACACTGAATATCACTGAACTAAACAAAACTTTTAGCACAGTCATACTGGAAGGATGACTGGAAGGAAGGCTTGAGTGTGTGGTTAGCTGGTAATAAAAGATAACTAACTCATCCTCTCCTACTGGGATAACAAGCGATAAAACCTCATACTGAAAAAATCAAAAGTAGCATGTTACTTAGAGGTATGAGGTCAAACACAGACACAGCTACAAGTGTTGGAAATAGTTGCCTCTGGGAAGTGAGAAATGGGGAGTAGGAGGCAGGAAACCCTTGTTCCTAACAGGACACATGATGCTGATCACTTTCACATCATGTGTATAAACTAGTAGCTATAATGAAACCTCACGTTTACTGAGCACTTAGTATGAACCTGGCACTGTTTCAGCATATTCTGTGTATTAGCATATTAACTTACTTAATACCCCCAGAGTCCCCAACATGGGGGTGCCCCCACTAGCCCCACTTTACATGAGGAGCCTGAGGTGCAGAGGTTTGTAAAGTGGCCCAAGTTCCAGGTCCAATGAATGGCTGAGCCAGGACAACCACTCCGGAGTCCAACTCCACTGAATCCCTATTTAACCCCTTAACTGCTTATGGTGACATAATTGTGATTAGCAAAAAGTGAAAGATCTTCAGAGATAGCTTTGTTATCAAGCAGCTCTCTCTCCTGAGAGTAGGGAGTTTTCTGTGAGATGGGGAATTAGGTGAGCAACTATTTTGTATTTTGTATTTGCCAAGCCAGTGTTGGAGATACATTTTAGAGTAGGAATGGTCACCTTATCACCAATTCATCCCAGCAAACCTTGGCCACTGAATTCAAACTTGGGAGGTGGGGGGGGCGGGAAGGGGGAAAGGAAAAGACACTTCGAGGAGGCTTTAGGAACTTAAAAAAACATCCGCAGCAGCCGCCTGTAGCCCAAGCTCTCTGAAGCCCCCAGGGCTCCGAGAACACTGACACCCTCCCTGCCCTCTGGCTTCAACCACCCATGTGACGCTGAGGGACCCAGTGGCCGCGATCTGCCCTGTCTGTTCTGACATCCCCTCCGCCATGAATCCCAGACCACGTGCACAGAGCTCACCGACTCGTTGGCAAACCGTGGATCTCACGGGTAGGGGGACACACCCCCATCCCTAGCCGGCCCCGGGAAGTCTCCCACGCCTAGCTCCCCGCTCTCGGACGCTGAGAACCGGAGCCACTCAGGAACCGAGCGCCCGTGCAGCCCGAAGTCCACAGGGGTCTGCAGGACCCCGGGGGCTGGGAGTGGGGAGAGAAGTAGAACCGCGTCTCTCGTCGGGGCGTGGCGAGTCCGCAGCCGTTGGATACAAGTATCCTTTTTCATAATCAGCAAAGCCCGCGCCCCGCCTGTTTGGCTGGCAGGGATTCGGCGCAGACAGCCTGGAGTTCGAACGCTCAAAACTTGGCCATGCATCCCCACTGTCAACACCTCTCTCCTCCTCGCTCTGAAAGTGTGTTCACTACGAGTCCGAGGTGGCCCAGTTGGGAAGGAGGTGGCCGCAGCACCGTCCTCCAAGGCTCCTCTGCCCACTCTCACCTGTTCACGAGACACCCCCACCCCAGCCTCGGGTTGCTCTGTCTCAGGGGCCCGGCGCCCGGCCCGGCCCCTCTCCCCTCGGGTCTCCCGGAGTGGGGGGCTTTGCTAGGATCGCACCCCTAACAATCCAGCCGCGTGCGCGCCTAGTTCGGAAGCAAAGGCGGGATGCCCCCTGCGTGTGGACCCCAAACCTGACGCCCGGAGGGCGGGAAATGGTTTTTGCTGCACTCTCAGCCAGCTTCCCACAGTTTATTCTGCAATATAATGGACTACATGAGGGGCTTTCGCGATTGTGTATCCGCGACCCCCGCTTCCTGTAGCCAGAGCCACCGTCCTCCGCCTTGAGCTGTTCATCCAGTTTAGCGCGTATTGCAACCCCCACAGACGCGACGAAAACCTGGGGAGGGGGGCACACGAAAAGGAGGTTCAGCACCCGCTTCTCCAGCGCGCGCTCTCAGAAAGCCTCCCTGCGGGCGCTGGAGAGACCGCGATGCCCAACGCGCCGGGGGAAGCGAGTGTCGCCTGAGGCCGGACACAGTGAGGCATTTTTGGTGGGAACCGCATAGGCTCGTTTATAAGGGGCTGGAGGGGCGGCGGACGGAATGAGAAGGTCGCTCATTGAGGCTTGAAAGGAAAGCTGGGGTCGGTGTACAGAGCAGTCGGGTCACCCCGGGACCCGAGCTAGCCAAGTGGCGGCGCGCGCACTGCGGAGCGTCTCCCCAAGCTCCCGCACTCGGAGGGGGCGCCCGTCGGGGAAGGACTGGGTCTGGTTGGAGCAGGGGGTCGAGCGTGCGCCCCTAATCTGCAGCCCGGTGCCCGCCAAGGGGGAGCGAGGAAGGGAAAACACCCGGGCCGTTTGACAGCACCTGTCGGACCTGGGCGAGCGGGCGCTGCGGGCTCAAACGCCCCTCCTCCGGGCTCCACCACCTCCCCGGACCCTCCACATACACCCCACGACCACGATGGGCGATGATTAGAGGCGGTCGCAGCCACACAGCGCCCACCCGAGCGACTCGCCGAACGCATCAACCCCCCCGCCCCGGGGCCTTAGTGCAGAAGCGGGGTCCGCAGGGGAGCGGGTGCGTGGGTGGGGGACACCGCGGGGAGTAGCTGAGTGCCCGGGGTGCCCGGCGTGCGCGCTGGCTCACCTCGCTCACTGGCCTGGATGTAGCGCACAACGTCGTCCAGGTCCAAGTCTTTGGTCTCATCGAAGCTGTAGGCGGACGTGTGCAAGCCCTCGTCCTGGAAGACTTCGTGGACGCCCTCCACGGTGAAGTAGCAGTTGCGCTCCTGCCTGTCGTCGCTGTAAAGCAGCGTGGCGCGGCTCCACTGGTGGTGGCGGAACAAGGCGAGCATCATCTCGCCCATCTTGGCGTACGCGGGCGACACGCGCGTGAGGTGCGAGTACTCCGTGTCCTTGTGCTTGAAGCCGGAGGCCAGCGCCCCCGCCGACAGCATGGGCAGGTCCCAGTGCGACGCCAGCCGGGCCACGGGCGCCGCCGCGTACTCGCACACCGGCCCCAGGAGGAGGTCGGGTTTGGCGCCCCGCGCCGCTGCCACGCGGTCCACCAGGGTGAAGAGCGCACGGTTGCCGCAGTCGGAGTCTTCGTAAGTCACCTGGAAGCGAGTGCCGGGCAGCAGGAGACGCTGCCCGGTCCCGTTGCCCTCCACGCTGCGCAGCGCGTATTCGATGGCCGGCCGCACCCGGGCCAGAGAGAACAGGTACGAGTCGTCCTGGGGCAACAGCACCAGCACCTCGATCTTCTGCGGCGGCAGCGCCTCTCTCTCCCGGCGCCCGGCGGCCAGCAGCACCCAGCTGAGCAGGACGAACGCGGAGAAAGCGAGCGCCCGCAGAGACGGCATGGTGCCGCAGGAAAGCGCCGGCCCTCGCTGCCGACTCGCCCTCTGCCCCCCACCCTTCCTTGCTCGGTCCTCCCCACTCCTCTCTCCGAGGTGCCTGTGCCCCCTTGGGCGCGCCAAGAAAGCAGAATGCCCCCTTCGCCAACTCGCCAAAGGAGAGGGAGGCAGAGTCCTTCTTTGCAATTACACTCGTTAAAAAAAGAAAAGAAAGAAAGAAAGAAAAAGTTCACCGGGGGTAAACCTGTACGCCTGTCGTATATTTATATATATAGATACTTATTGTAAATATATATAGTCGCCCTCCCTTTATATATGCTATTTTGCTTAGAGGTGGCTTCTATTTGGGCGTTGCTAAGGTTGCCTTTGAAAGCATATTTGCAAAAGAAAAAAAAAGTTAGACTTGTCCAAGTGCTTGTAATTGACGGTGCATCTCCCTCGCGTTTGATCTCATTGATTCGCACCGGTTCCTGGATCCATAACCGGCGTTTAAATAGCGTGGCAGCGGCGGAGCGTGTTACCACACAAGGCGCGCCGAGGCCAGCCTCGTATTTCATGCGAGTGGGGGAGGGGGGAGGGGGCGTAGTGGGGGCTGGGCTGGGGGAGCCTCTCATTAACATTCTTACATCAGAGCTCCTCCCCGCACCCCTTCCCTTCCCACCACTCCCCTTTCCCTAGCCCCACTCCCCTCCAGCCCGCAACCTTTTTCTTAAAGCCGCAGTCGCCCACCTCCGCACCCGCCGGAGCCCCCGCCGCGCACCGCACCGCCTCCAGGGTCCCCGCCTTTCCCTGGCCCCGCGTGCGTCAGCGCCCTCTCCAGCCTCGGGCTTAAAAAAAAAAATGCTTTTGAAAGTAAAGAAACGCGAGCAGGCACACACACACAACGTGCAAAAATAAATAACAGGATCAGAGAGGAAGGGGTGGCCCTAGAAACGGGTAGTTTCGGCGCAAAAATGCATAGGACGGCTGGCTCTCACCTCTCACTCGCGACGCGCCAAGTCCGGGCGGGCGCCAGCCCTGCCCTGTCCCCTGGCGCTGTGTAAGGGCACAGGGACTAAAACCCCAGCGCAGGCGGCTCGGGCGCGGACCTGGACCGCCCTGCTCCTCCCGCAGCCCAGCGCCGGCCGCCTTCCTCTGGGCAGCGCAGGTTCGCTCAGGAGCCACCGCGTCGCCAGGAAGCCCGTGTCCCCGCTCACAAGCCCTCGGCCGGCGCACTGCGAGCTGGAAAGCGAAACCTGTTGCTGTCAGAGGCGAGCGAACGGTTCGGCTTCTGGAGGTGGCGAAAAGCTTGAGAAACATCTGCAAGGCGTCCTCGGGGTTTTGTTTGCTAAGCCAGGTAACTAAATAAAGAGACCTCCTTCTCCTCCTTTCGTTACCCCGAGGGTCCCCCGGGTGCGGGCGCGCGCTCCTCTCCAACCTGGGAAATCTAACCGCTTCTCCCCGGCGGCGGGCGAGGCTCTGGGCGCTGCGTGCTGCGATGCCAAAGGCGGTCCCGCCCGGGAGATCATCCGCCGCTAGTCACCGCCACAGCAGCACAGGAGACGGGACGGGCAAGGCCGCGGAGCCCTCCGTGGCCCGGGGACCGCGGCGGGCGCCCGCCGCGCCGCAGAGCTCATCCGAAAGGGACTTGACCCTGGGAACGTGCTAACACATCGAGGTCCTGCGAAGGTGCTACCTTGGACGGGACAATTCTGCCACTTCAGTCCCACAAGTTAAAATAAATTGAAAATGTTTTATCATGGTTTTTTTTCATGTGACTGGGCATCGTGTCCACAAAGTACTATTAGTCTTAGACGAACGCCCTCTTTCGGCAGAAACTTGCAAGCGCCTGGTGTGCAGGGTGCCGCAGTCCCAGGCGCTGCCGGCTTTACTTCGTTTTGTTTTGTTTGGGGTATTGTTTTATTTTAACGCCCAGGCCCGTAAGAGCAAGCGCTCTCGTTTGTGACCCTAAGAAGGCGCATTAAAGTTTCCGGAGATGTGGCAGCTTCGGGCGTCAGCGCTCGCTGCGGTTCACAGCTCCCTCCTTATCTAAGCTCGTCCTGGCACCGATAGCTTCATGAAGGGCAGCGCTTCATCCTCGGGGTCACTGAGGTTTCGGTTTATGCTCTGTGACCCCTGAATCTTCATGTAGGAGCTTCTGCCTCCTGCGAGAACGCTCGTGTGTGTCACTGGAGCTGCTAGCCAATAGCAAAAGAAGAGTCTGTACACAGCTTAATTGCACAAACAGGGCAATCCGCACGCACTGGCTTTTGGGCTGTAGCGCTTCACAGCAATTTACTCCTCCCTGAACTCCTGAGCAGGAAGGAGGGAGGCAAGGAAACAGAGAGAAAAAGAAGGAAGGAAGAGAACAATGGCTAAGTCCGAGGGTTTTCATGGATTTCCAAACTGGTTGCCAGGAAGCGTCAAGGAAGCAAGGTTTCCTGTTACCGCTCGCTCTGCGCAGTGTCTGGGGGCAGCGGCCAGTGGCGACACGGTGCTGCGCACTGTGCAGCGGGCACTGGTTCGGAGCGTCTGCAGTTTCAGCGGCCCCGGGCGCGAACGCCTCTGCCCTCCCCGCGCCGAGGGCCACGCGCAGGGCAGTAAGTTTACGTTTGGGGGGCTGTCAGCCTCTCCGTGGCCTTTGGATCAGAGCTCTCAACTTCCAGCCTGTCACTCAGGAGCACCGACACACCACGCTGGGGGAGGGAAGAGCCCCCAACCTGGACCGCAGAACCAGAACGCCCGCGCGAACTGCTCTCGCCGATGTTCAAAGCACCCCTTACCATTTTTCCAGTGAGCAGGCATTAAAGGCTTTTTTTTTTTTTAAGTTTTTCAAATGCAAATAAGCACAAAAGTATAGGAAGACCCACCAAGTAAGACAAGAATACGGATTTTAATGTTATGAGTTTGCTTACTTTCCTTCAAATTAGGTGTTTGCCCAGCAGCTGAAAGTTCATGTAGGAATGCCATGGAGTTCTCCCATCTTAGGGCTGGAAACGACGTTAGAAGCCACCCAGCCTGGCACCTACCGCGCTCCAGGTGCAGAGTTGAGGCCCAAGGAATATAAACGGCACACTCAAACACCTCTTCATCCCCTGAGAATAGTTTCCTGTGGCATTAGATTCTAAATAAAGCACGTACCACCCATTACACCATGTAAAAGAGGGAACAAAGCTAACTTTCACATTCAATAATTAGGTTTCTGTGTCAAATTTTTTCTTTGTGTGTAGAGCTAACTTTTGAGGACATACAGATTACTAATAGAATGTTTGCGGCATTATAATCATGAAGATAAATCAAACCCAGAAAGAAGGAGCAAAAGGAAAAAATGGAAATAACTCATTTCTTAGACTCAGTTTGTAAATATTGTTTCTTTTATTTCTGTAAAGCCCTGAAATGGGGGCGGGGCAAGGGGTGGAGCGTTTTGCTTAACAAAGAAATGCCAACCTTCACAGCCTGTATTCTTTCAGGCCACAATTGCCCAGTGAAAACGAGACAAAGTTACAGGGAAATGCTGCAAAATAAAATAAAATTAGCCAAATGAATACCTAACAACAATGTTAGTCCTAAACATCACGTGACAGAAGCCAGAGACTTTTTCTAGAATCTCTAAATGTTTTCATCAATATCCACAAACCTTACTTGTTAACTTTAAGTTGCTAAAATAAGTTGGCAAGCTTTTCTGTAAATTATTAAACTAACTTGTTTTCAGCTCTGTGAAATGAAGCCAGAGTCTATATTTATTCTTCGGCTACCAGGAAAGACAGCATTATATAGGGAACCTTAACACGCAGTTCTCTGAAATGTGTTACAAATGCTATGGGAGAGAAGTTTCGTCCACCAATTTATTGTGAGAGCCTGTATGAAGCTCTCCCTCTGAATACTGAAGGCAACCTCAAAAGTCAGAGCCCTTACCAATTTTCGAAGAGAATCTCTCCTTAGTTAAGCCAGCCCTGAAGTCACACTGAAGAATGTCCCCATAAACCCTGTAGCCGAAAAATAAAATAAAATAAAATTCTTCTGTGGACAGAATTGTTGAAAACACACTTCCCTCTAGAGGCAGAAAAGTTAAAAGAATATTACACTTAGTTCAGGAACATTTCTGTAACTTAGTCAGTGTTGAGATCTTGTTTTTAACATACAGTTAAATGTTTAGAGGGAACGGTTCAAGATGGGGAAGGAAAATCAATGAACACCAAAAAATTAAATTAAAACTTTGCTTCTAGGTCTTAGCTTTTCTTAGCAGGGACTCTGTTTATGGGGCCCTTTTCCTTCTACTATACAAATCTACAGTTTTTGCCAGAACTATAACTAATAGCAATTGCATACTTTTTCTATTGAAATTTATGATTCCGTTTCATCAGAAACTGCAGTTAAATGTGGCCTTGATGTGTGCTTTTGAAATCACAACTCTAGCAGATTTACCTCCTTATGGAAGTAGCTGTGCAAAGGGGCAGGACTTTGAGGATGAGAGGGAGGGATATGCAGATTGCATGGAAGGGAAAGATGATCATACTGGAAGGAATGTATTTACTTTCTAGATCAGGGGTATTATAAATAATGAGAAAGAAATAAAATGTATCCTAATGTACTAAATACACAGGCTATAAAAATGTCAGGCCAGGGACTTAGTGCTCTTGTTCAATTCAGCCGTTTAAACGAGCACAGTATGTCAAGGACTGTGATATTCTAGTTTAAACCTACTGTACCAGACATTCATTTGTTTTGTTTCAGGATAGGATTTGACCCAAGTTACATTTAAATCTGTGTGATAGTCAGTTATGCAGTAACAGCCAAATGAGCAATGTTTAAGAGAAACAGTATTAGGACAAAAATATATCCAATTTCAAGAACATTTTATAAAAATCATTTATCTGATGCTATTACATCACAATGTTGAACAGTTTATGCTCTGAATTAACCAGCACTAATCCATTAGAGTATAAACTCCATGAGGGCTGGGTATTTTTTCCTATAATCTGCATTCCCTCCATCAAGAATGATATATGAAGTAGGCACTTAAAGTTTTGTTCCACTAATGATAAACCCAAAGAATGCAAAGATTGCTATAAAACAGAATTTAGATGAGAAATAATGAAGTAATGAAAGGCAAAGAATGATAATCCAAAAAGAAATTGGCACATCTGTATAAATTCATATGTAAAAACTTCTAAAATAAATTTCAGAATATTCAGATATTAACAAGTTATATTTCTGATTATGCAAACAACACAATAACCCAAATATCTAAATACCAACTAGAGGTCTTAACACATTGATATATAGCAGCACCTCGTCACTCAGACTTCATTCTTGGTTATTTCCTTGCCAATAGGAAAAATGCCATATCCTTTAAAAAAAAAAAATCAGTACGTTGTCGTTTGTAACACTATGAACAAAAATTAAAGATGATGAAGAAGATTTTTGTTACCACCATGTGCAATGCTGTGAGATATATTTTTTATTTTTTTCCAGCAAGTACATTCCACTTAGGTATTAAATCTTACATAGCTGATGCATGAGACTAAAATAGAATAGAATGTCATGAGGAAAACATCAGGAAAATTCTTGACATTTAGCCTCTCGTATGTTTGGTGATCATGTTGTAACATTAAATTTCACCCTGACATTGGTGGAGAAAATTGTTTCATCAAGCTGACATTGTTACTTTTCAACTGTTGGTAATCCTTTGACATTAAATGTTCTACGTTGTTCTTCATTCATCCCACAAAAATATTCTTTTCCGTTTTTATGGGGTTCCCCCCACTTTACTAACTGCCTGGGGTTGGGGAGGGGGGATGATAAGAACTATTTTAACCTTGCATACATAGATCCTTACATTTTTCACCCAGTGCACATTAAAGTGGAAAAGTGTTCAGACATTTGGTTCAAACAGTGAGCTGATTTTGAATTGTTAACAGCAGAAAAAGTTCCTCCAGGGGCAGCCGGGATAGCTCAGCGGGTTCAGTACTCACTTTGCAGCCCCGGAGACCAAGGATCGAATCCCGGCCCCGGCCCAGGCGGACCCACATGCTGAACTGGGGTGTGCCCCCAGTTCAGTTCTTGCCGGGGCCTATGTGGGAGGCTCCCGGCCCAGTTCCTGCCCTGTGCAGCCCCGCGCCCACCTGTGGAATGAAACTATATGGAAAACTAATGCTGTCAACTATGGAGACTGCTCTGGGCCCTCCCCCTTCTCTCTGTCTCTCTCCCATTCTCTGTCAAAAAAAAAAAAAAAAGTTCCTCCAATTTTTTTTTAAGAATTAAAAAAATTAAGAATTTATTGTTTGAGAGAAAGTAGAAGATAGAGGGGTGGGGAGAGCCCAGAGCTGTCTCCATAGTTGTACATCATTAGATGTGACATGGTTTCATTCCACACAGGTGGATGTGAGGTCGCACAGGGTAGGAACCCAATTGGGGGCCTCATGCATGGGAAGCGAGACCCTTCACCGCAGGGCTCCTCAGTTACAGTTGTGCAGCAGCTCAGCATATGGGTTTGCATGGGCCAGGGCTGGGATTCGATCCCCAGACCCCACAGTTGCAAGGCAAGCACTCAACCTGGTGAGCTATCCCAGCATCCCCTCCAATTTTTCTGAAATTTTTGAAAAAGAAAATGAGTGCTTCTTAAAGTTCATTACAGGTGATGGAACTTGGGTTCATCATTATAACCCCAAGAACAAAAGGCAGTTCATGGAACACTTCTATAAGGGATCAGTCAGCTGAAAAGAGTTTAAACCTCAGGCTTTGGTTGGGAAGGTGTGTGCAGGGTCAAAATGATAAAGAGGAGATGCTATGTGAATACACAGAACCAGGGATATCCGGATATGTCTAATGTGACAAAAAATATTACAGTGGACAAAAAATTTATCATCCTGTCCTTGGGCAATGTCTCATATTCAAGCATATATAAGTGCACAAGTTGTCTCACATTGTAAGTCATTCATGTCCTAGTGAATCACTTTGGGTTTTTTGGTAATCACAGATACAAATTTTTATTTTTTTTAAGATTTATTTTTATTCTTTTTGACAGAGAGAGAGATACAGAGACAGAGAGAAGGGGGAGGGCCCAGAACAGTCTCCATAGTTGCACATCATTGGTTTTTCCACATAGTTTCATTCCACAGGTGGGCGGGGCTGCACAGGGCAGGAACTGGGCCGGGGTCTCACCCCGGTGAGAACTGAACTGGGGACACTTCCCAGTTCAGCATATGAGTCCACACGGGCCGGGGCCAGGATTCGATCCTCGGTCCCGAGGGCTGCAAAGTGAGCACTTAACCCACTGAGCCATCCCAGCTTCCCAGATACAAATTTTTTAATTAGCCATATCCTCAATTCTTTACACATTCAGTATCAATCTGCAAGGTCTTGTCTTATTTTAATTTCTCCCCTTCTTTGCTCTTTTTACATTTCTTTTACTCCATAAGACTCCATTTTTCTGTTTAACATATGCCATAGATAGATCTGTATTCTTGAAATTGAGTGTTGCTTGTGCATGCATGTGTTGTCCCAATATATAAATTGTGTTATGCTATTTCTTATTTCCACAGAGAGTAGTATGGGTAGATCTAAACTATTAAGCAAAAAAAACTACATTATTACTTTGGCTTTGTTTACTTTTTAGAACTGATCATCTTTTTTTCAACTTTATTGAGGAATAACTGACAAATGCAATTGTACCTATTTAAAGTGTACAGTTTAGGGGAAGCCGGGATGGCTTAGTGGGTTGGGCGCTCGCTTTGCAGCGCCAGGCCCGGCCCCGGCCCGTGCGGAACCATATGCTGAGCTGGGAGCTCCCCCAGTTCAGTTCTCTCTCTCTCTCTGTCAAAAATAAAAATAAAAAATATATAAAGTGTACAATTTGGTGATGTAATATATAAATTGTTGGATAGTTACCATGATCAAGATAACTAGCACATACATCCCCTTAGGTTAGTTAACTCTTTGTGTGTTTGGTGAGAATTCTTTTTTTTTTTTTTTTTTTTTTTT
>PVKE010017111.1:0-31161 GCA_004027555.1 Craseonycteris thonglongyai
AAATGGGCTGTCTTGGGAAATTAGACATGCCTACTGAAATGACTGGCTTGGAAATTTATCCAGCGGCACTCACTAATGGAAGGAATCCAACCAAACTGTGGGACAGTAGTAACTGGAGAACATAGCATCAAGCAACAGGATAGAGTGAGCAGGGCGACACTGTGACAGGTACAGGCTGGCAGGTAGGCGGGCCAGCCTGGCAGCAGAGTGATCTCAGCTAAGGTTGCCAAGGTACCATGAAGGCAGGTAACCACACAAAGGAAGCAAAACAGGGACTCCTGTCCTACAGCAGGGGCATAGAACACTTTATCTTCCCCAACTTGAAATAATACTGGCCCCAAAGACTAAGTTAGGACTGATTCAGAAACTGGGGCAAGCTTACGGGAGATCAGCAGAATTTGGTGACACCTACTCATACAGGTTATCATAATGTCAAAACTACTAATGAAAAACTATACAAATGAAAAAATTCTAATTCTGATTACTTTCTCAAATAAGCCCTGGTTTCTAAAACCATAAAAAAAAAAAAAACACCCCATTTGCAAAAACAAATGAGAAAGTACTGAGAATAGCAATTCCCATTTTAGGAGCAAATTCAGTGCCCAGACAGTTAGGGAAACTAAAGAAAATTAACATAAGTTCAGTTCAGATATTTTTATAGGACACCAATTAGAGCAAAAAAGGAAGTACCATCCAGTGGGAATCAAAGAAATAGGAGAACTATTTTGGGCCAATTTTGTGATACAAAAAAAGACTCTGAGTCTCCTACACATTTTTCTTGATTATCCCTGCCACAGGAAGAGTATAGTGGTATCAATAACAAAGCAATAGATACTATAAAAATCATTACAGCTTGATATACACTTTAAAAAGTGTATATTATTAAAAAGTGTATATAAGTGTATTGATATACACTTATAAAAGTATATATAAAAAGCTGATATACTTTTTATACTAAATCTGTTTTACTACAATAGAAATCAGATCATGTAATAAATTAAAGTTGCTTAAAAAGAAGCATAAAATTTCAGATAAGAAATATGGAAGGGCTTAATACCAATAATCCTTTATTAAAGGATGGACACTTCAGGAAAACAGGAAACTAATCCTGAAGGAAAGTATGAAATATATGAACAAACAGTGAAAAAAATAAAATGAAAAGTAGGTGAATAAACCATACATAAATAAACGATGACTGGATTAACAATAATTGCCTAATTTGATACGTTTTTTAAAAAACCTAAAATATGGACAATTTTGTAAACATAGTAAGAGAAGTAGTAAAAATTACTTTCATGGTTCAAGAAGGGAGTAAAATTACTAAATAATTTTTTACTTTAAGATATACATATATATATTTCTATAGTAACCAATTAAAAAATAGACTCTATAACTTTCAGTCTAATGGAGAATGCAAAACCAGTCAGAAGGAAAAACTCAAAATTTCACCAAAAAAGAGAGGGGAAAAACACAATAAAAGTGGGAATGTAAACAAAAATCACTCAAAATAAACACAAATTTATTAGTAATTTTAATAGATCTCAGTTGACCAAAACCTCTATTTAAAAGAAAAGTCTGATTTAAAAAATATACCGGTAGATTCAATGGTCTGCTGTTCATTGAAATGCCTAGAACACAAGAACACAAAAAATTTACAAATAAAAACATAAAAAAGATATACTAGGCCTACAAAGAAAAGCTGATATAGCTATATTTGTATCAGACAATGTAGACCTTAAGTAGAATAATGGCATGTCATACCATGTTACATAAGACTGATTTAAAATTTTATAAAGACATAACTAAATTTTTTATCCTTAACAAAATGCTTTAAAATATGTAAATAAAATATCAGTGAGAGATTAATACAATTCTCTCATTACAAATATATGAGGGTTGTCCAGGAAAAAATCCAGCCATAAATGTCTCTATTTTTCATATTATATGGCTGGCTACTTTTGGGACAGCCCTCGTATAAAGCTAACAAAAGCAAAGATATAAAGTTCGACAATGAAAATATCAAATATGAGTTAATGTGTATATAGAAGAAACTACTGTCATAAACAGGATACCACAAACTCCTCTCAAGCATAAAGGGAACAACAGCTACAAAACTGGCCATGAGTAATAAGTTTTAAACCACTCTTAATTTAAAAAATATAAATATCATATAGACCACGTTCTCTGGTCATAATTCAGGCTAAGTTCAAAATAAATATTAAAACATAAATGGGGAAAATAAGAATTAGGAAATTTTTAAATACACTTAGAAATAATTCATGGGTAAAGAAGCAATCATAATAGCAATCAGAAAACATTTAAAATGAATAATAAAAATATAATATAAAAATGTGACCTTTAGCTAAAGCAGTAGAGTAAAACATAGTCTTCAAATTTGGCATTAGAAGGAAGAAAGGCTGAAAATTAATTATCTAAACATCAAACTAAAAGTTCACAAGAACACACACACACAAACAAAGGAAAATGGAAGAAATGCTAATTAGAAATTATTAAAACAAAATATAATAGAGGATCAACAATGACAAAAGTTGGTTACTTGAAAAAATTAAAAATGGTATATCCATAATAAATTAATGACAAGTTCACAATATTAGGATGCAGGAGAAATATTTTTAAAAAAGAATATTATAAACAATTTTGTTGATTATTTTAAAACTCAGACAAAACAGACAATTTCATAGCAAATATAACCTAACCAAAACTGACACAGAAATGGCTATAAACTTAAGAGGGCTATACTCTTTAACGATAGTGAAAAATTTTTTACATCTTCTCACAAACAACAAAATGCCTATATGGTCTTATAAGAAACTGAATCAAACACTCCAGGAACAGATCAATCTATCATGACACAGATTATTTCAGAAAATGAAGAAATACTCCCCCATGTTGTTGTATGAGCTGCTACAAACCTTATACCACCACCAAGCAAGGACAATAGAAGAATGAAAAATCACAGGGCCTATGTCACTCACAAACACTAATCCAAAACCCCTAAAGAAAATATTAGCACACACACACACAAAAATCAATTGAATAAAAACATTTCAGTATAACAAAGTTAGATAGATATATGCCAGGAATTCAATGGTGCCTTAAAATCAAAATCACCTATTAATCAAATTAAAGGAGAAATCCTCTATGATCACCTATACCCAGCTTGTCCAACCAGTGGCCTGCAGGGCTGCATGAGGCCCAGGATGGCTTTAAATGCAGCCCAACACAAATTCGTAAACTTTCTTAAAACATTATGAAATTTTTTGGTGATTTTTTATTTTAGCTCATCAGCTATCATTAGTGTTAGTGCATTCTATGTGTGGCCCAAGACAATTCTTCTTCCAATGTGGCCCAGGGAAGCCAAAAGTTTGGACACCCCTAATCTA
Organism: Craseonycteris thonglongyai; assembly: GCA_004027555.1. Taxonomy (NCBI): domain Eukaryota; kingdom Metazoa; phylum Chordata; class Mammalia; order Chiroptera; family Craseonycteridae; genus Craseonycteris; species Craseonycteris thonglongyai. Next base: position 3,405 of record PVKE010017111.1, read on the forward strand.
AATAGATAGTGGAAAAAATGTTCAGTAAATTCAATACATATATTTTAAATTTTAAAAACAAAACAGTAAATAAATGGCAATTTAATAGAACTTTCTTAACCTGATAAAGCATATCTACCAAAAATTACAGCAAATTTTATATATATATGTACTTGATCTTAGTCAAAAGGTCGAGAAGCAATATATTATATATGTATATAATATTAAAATAATTTCCAATTAAAATCAAGAGCAAGATGAAAAAGTCCACTATCACCACCTCTGGTTAATATTTTAAGCTGGGTCCATGTAAAACCAGAAAATCAAAAAAGAAATAAACTATCATTATTATGCTATTATACAATTATCTGTTTTAGAAAATTAGCAAGTAATGTTTTAAATTAATAATTCAGATGGTCACCAGTCATATGAACAAAATTAAAAATCACTATCTTTCAATTCATTAACAAAAATGAAAGTGAAACAATAGCAACAATAAAAAAGTTTAAGCAAACGTTATATAATACCTTATAAAACACATCATAAAGATACTAGAGAAGACCCAAAAAAAGAAAAAGGTATAGCCATACACTATTCCATAACAAGGACTAAAAAACTAATGTATTATCACAAAAATTCAAACTTGATATATATATTCAATGAACTTCCAATCAAAATGGAAAAAAGCTTGAGGAGTTTCACAGGCTGATCATAAAATTACACAGAAAGCAAAGGGCTAAGATAGGCAAAGACACACTTAATGAAGAGCAAGGTGAGGGAACTTGCAGGACCTGATATCAAACATAACAGTTTGAAGTGAGTTTATGATTGACATAGAAATAAAGACAAATCAATCATCAGAACAGAAAAGAGATCCCAAAATCAGAACCGTGCTTACATGGACAGAAACATCACAAAGAGCAGGCCTAACCAATATTGCTGGCGCTGCAATCCAGCTCTCTGAACTATATAAACCACATAAAATGTATAAATGTAAAACGTCCAACATATGCTATTCATACTCCAAGAATTACAAGTAGGAACCTCATTCACCTTAAGTCAGTTTTTAGAGAAAAAAAAAAGTGCAAATTACTGACGATACATGTGCAGAGACAAAACAGTAGAAGCAAATACTTTCCATACATAAAACACACTAACACTAATGAGAGCTGATGAGCTAAAAAAATAAAAATAAAAAATAAAAAAAAAATCACCAAAGTATGTCATTATGATTTAAGAAAGTTTACAAATTCTTGCTGGGCCACATTCATAGCTGTCTTGGGCCCCATGTGGCCTGCAGGCCGTGAGATGGACAAGACTGACTTAAAGTATATGGGAGCATGTGAATACATTATATGCAAATATTTCAAAATTTAATATAACAGATCTGAGCATCTGTGGATTTTGGCATCCGAGGGGGTCATGGAACCAATCCCCCGTGGATACTGAGGGAAGACTGTACCCTGTGACTTAAGGCACTCTAACTCGTCTTCCTCATTAGCACCCCATAGGTCCCAGGTGAAGCTTCTGCCCTATTAGAAAGCTTTCCAAAACTGTGTTCCTGTTAACCCTGTTAAACTGCTGTCATTACACACGACTCCACACTCTGATAAATTCCTGTCTTTATCTGAGCCATAAAGTGGTAGCCTTTTATTTTAGCTAAGTCCCATTCTTGTTCTATTTGGGAACCACAGCATTTACCTCCAATGGTGAGGATCCTTTTAAGTGAAATGCTAGGTGTCCCATTCCCAGCTTCATACCCCCAACCAGAGTCAGAACCAGTAAACCTGAGTACTCCCCTTCTTAATATAACCACTGAACCAAAGCAGCATGATGAAATTCACCTTTGATTGGTCCTCCTCCATCTTGTATCAGTAGGTGAATGGTGGAAATTTGTGGGGGGTAGAAACAAAAAGTCAGTTGAAAGTTTCAGGAGAAGTAGACACAAACTTGAGTCTACCTCACATAAGCCCAGTAAAGTTCTTACACGAACATAATCCCTTTACCTTGGTTCCATTCACTCTAGTCAGATCCAAACTGAAAAAAAAAAGAGATTAGATTTGTGGTTACCAGAAATCTGGGATAGGAGGAAGGGAAATTGGAGGAGGATAGTCAGCAAGTACAAACTTCCAGTTATAACAAATAAGTACTGGGGATGTAATGTACTACATAATGACTATAGTTAAATTAACACTGTTGTATGATAAATGAGGGCTGTCTGGATAGTATCCAGCCATTTAATATGAAAAATAGAGGCATTCAAGCCTAGATTTTTTCCAGACAGCCCTAGTATAGTTGACACTTGAACAACTTTGAACAGTGCAGATCTACTTACACACAGAATGCTTTCAACAAATATGTGAATGTATTTTTCTCTTCCTTATGACTTTCTTTTCTCTAGATTCTTTTATCATAAGCGTACAGAATGTAATACATATAAGATACCAAATATGTTAATCAACTATTTGTGTTATCAGTAAGGCTTCCAGTCACTGGTAGGTTATTAGTAGTTAAATTTTAGGAGAGTCAAAGTTGTATGTGGATTTTCAACTGCACAGAGAGGTCAGCATCCCTAACTCCACATTCATTGTTCAAGGTTCAGCTGCACACAAAAGTTGTGAAGTGAGTAAATCATAAGCATTTTCATCACAAGAAAAAAAATTTTTGTTTGTTTCTTTCTATACTTTTTTTTTATTGTCATTTATATGAGAAGGTGAATGCTAACTAAACTTATCAAGGTAATCATTTCACAATAAATGAAGTCAAACCATTACGCTATACGCCTTAAACATATAGAGTGATGTATGTCAATTCTATCTCAATAAAACTGGGAGGAAAAACAACTCATATGATTCTGCTGAAAATTAAATAAAGCTGTATATATAAATCTTCTAAAAATAAACTGAAAATAGATAGGCACACATTCTCCCTCAGTATTTAAGAATTTCTTTTTGAAATGCTAACCCCTCTCACCTGTACTTAAGGAAGCAAAAGCAAAATTCACCGAACCATACTTCAACCACAACCTTAAGGCCGGAGCTTTCTAAGGCACGTTAAGGTGTAAGTTTCCCACAGTATTCCCAGAACGCTTTAAAGTGTTAGTTCCAGAGGGAAAAAGACGTTTTCAGAACCTTCGCTATAATACAGGTATCACTTTAGTTTAAGAAGTCTCAATACATCTTTTTCATGTGTAATTTTAAGCTTTATTAAGAATCTCTGTATATTCTTAGCATCTTATTAGCTTTCTGATGACTATTAAGTTCCCAGAATTAATGCTATGTGAGTCACAGATCTAGTAAATTAAAATTAATATTCAGACTAATGAAACAAAATCCTTAAAAAATAAATTCCGTACTTAGGCAAACTCCTTTTTCAACAAGTTCTTTTATTTCTCTTTATAGTGCTTTGAGCATGTCAAACAGATTACTAAAAAAAATATTTAACAGATTCGAATTGTTTTAACAAATTTCCATCTTTATTGATTCTTTTCCCTCAAAATTTTCAAATTCCAAAACATATGTTCATAAATATTTTTGCCTATTTCAACTGATATACTTTAATAGGATGTTATTATCATCTCACTGTGACTAAACAAGAGGATATTTGTGAACTAGGCATAAATATGAAGTGATAAAGATGGTGCTTTTATGTCAATTTTATACAAAACAAAATAAAAGACTAGCAATTATTCAGTGAACTGGGACAAGTACAATGAATCAATTTAAATAATTTAGGCACCATCCCTAAATTATGTCCCTCCATTCCCACAAAAAATGTTTTTCTCAAGGTTTCAGACTTAATTATCCAGATAGACCTTGCTATGTTCACTTGACCTTAAGGATCCCTATCTTTTGTATATGTCATGAAAATAAGCCTAACAATTTCCACTTAAGAAGGTATACTCGTTCTCATTTTGTAAGAGGAAAGAAAAGCTTCAGAGGTTAAATAACTTACAAGAGGTTACTCAAGCTTGCAAAGTGCTAACCTAGATGCTTTTACTACCATCTTGCCCCTATTTTTTCTTTTTTAATTCTCCATGTATATCATGGAAGTTAAGTAATGGTACATATTTTATGTAAAGAAAGGCAACCAAGGCAATCAACATATCTCTGGAAACAAAAGTCTGCCTCTTAGCTACCATGTACTTTCAAAAAGTATTCTGTTATTAAACAAGTTTACTAACACTAACATCATAGACCAAACCCCAAAACCCATTGGATCTGGGTAGAGAATCTAAACTTCAAATTCAAAATCTGATGAAGAATTTCAATTATTTTGAATACCTGGAATCTAACTATCCATGCATAGCTGAAAAGCATTACTCTCAATGCCCTGAAACAATAGAATCCAATTAAAATTCTACAGTAGCTCTCAAAATCCTCTTCAGCGGTTCTAGAATACCAAATCCAGGCAACCTGCTATTTCGAGAAAAAGAATAGAAACTGCCCTGAAAAGGGATTAAGATTTCTAAAATTGAACAAATCTGTCAAAAAAAATAAATAAATGTTTTTTATCAACAGGTTATCAACTCTGGTTTTAGTCAAAGTTTAACTTTAAACACAGGTTTAGGAAATGCGGGCCCTTTACTTATTTAAGTAAAAATCGGCTGATCTAAAAGACCATGAATCAACTCCAAGAAACAATCCTAATGATCTTTTCTAGTTAATGGAACACATTTCTACTACTATGGTTACAAACTACACTAATTATAAGATACATGTTTCATAAGTGTGTAGAGGACAAGATGCTGATTACTACTGGTGATAATATCAGCATTATTTCCTTTAAATATCACAAAGAGGTCTAAAGTGGGTGTGTGCATTGGGATGGCAGGGCAGGGAAGGAAGGACAGATTCAATGAGGAGGTATTATTGGAGACAGACTTGGAGTATAGGCAGGACACTCACATAGATGGATTTTACAAACAAAGGGAATAAACTCAGAAATAAGCAAACTGACAACATTCAGGACCAGTTTCATTAAAATGTAGATCAAACTTTGGTCTTCACTGATTCTCTTATAATTTCACCTCAGTGCAAGAGGTCTGAATGTTCAACATCTGTTTCAACCTCTTTTATAAGCTATCTCTGCACCATGGATAGCAATGTTGATAATTAATAGGCTTATCTATTAAAATGTCAGTGTGGACATGGGACTACCACTGTGTCTGAAACATGCTCAATAAATATTATCTCCACCCCACTGTCATCCCCTTGGGGTCTACCACACTGCCTTGCACCAAGATAGTTCAAAATATATTCATGGATGAAAGAGATGCAGAAAAAGCTTTACTTCAAAAACAGATGTCAAGTTAAATGTAAATAAAAATGCTTATGGTATAAACTTTAGTAACCTTGAGACAGGTTTCCTGAAATTTTAAAAAACGCATGAAATGTTAATAATAAAGACTACATGTTCCACCCAAAACAACTAGACCAAGAAAGGAAAAATAATGAGATCTTTGAATTCCAAATCACATTTTAGCTCATTTAGACTCAGTGTAGCAAACTCTCAAAAGTTACGAGTTTTTTAAATGAGAAAGTTAACACAGTTATTCACACATGAATATTTAAGCCAAAGCTTGTCAGAAAATATTCACCTAAAGAAATTATCACCATCTTCTAAATCAGCAGTTGGCAAGCTTGTTCTGTAAAGGTCAGATAATAAATATTTTAGACTTTACTGGCTATACAGTCCCTGTTGCAACTACTCACTCTGCCTATATAGTTTGAAAGCAATACAGACAATACTTAAAGGATGGCACGCCTATGCGCTATAAAACTTTATTTACAAAAACAGAGATCTAGAATTGCCCCAGGAGTCATAGTTTGCCAACTTCTGTTCTAAATTATTCAATTATGATGATTGCCTTTTAATGAGATGATTCACCCATTCCTAGATGGATTTGTCCTCTTTTATGCCTCCATCCACGTCTAGGAAGTGGCTTCTTCCTGCTGCAGAATACAGAACTAATTTGAAGCTCTAATTAAATTCTTAGGGAATTCTGTAGCCTAGAGAAATTGACTTTTGTGCTATTATGGCTTCTGTATGACTGGCTCAGGTTATGAATCAGAGAAATATTCTGAGAATAAGATAGAAGTAGGAAAAACATTTACTGAATCTATGTATCAGACAAAAACTAAGTCATTTGTATACATTTCATGTGATCTACAAAACCAGATGAGGCAAAAATTATTACTATTCAGGTCAGAAAATTGAGGACAACTTCAGGTGATTTTTACAAAAGAAAGTCACTTTAGTCCAAGGTGACACAAAAGTATGAAAACTGAAATTTAACCAAATCCACGCTCTTTCTGATGAACTATACTATTTCACTAAAAAATTGATTTTTTTCATTTCCTTGACTCCTTCCAAAAAAGAGATAGCACTCCAGCTTGTATCCTCAAGATTAGTTTTAAAATATTTTAAGATGTATACAAATTAAAGCTTAATTGTATAAAAATCAAGATTTAAATGGAAATAAGGTTTTCACACTTGCCAGCCACAAAAGCTTATCAGACATCCAAATATGAGTGGCTTTTAATTTGGGGAAATGGGTTGGCCTATGGCAAAAAAAAAGGATAAAAAGCTGCCGGTTAATTGAGGCTTGACCAATTAGGTGTCAAATTATATCTGAGGAACCTTTAGATAAACTTTCTGAAATATGCAAACATACTTCCATGCCTTCTTAAAAACAGCAAACTGAATACATTTAAATTATCAATGAATCATACTGTCCCATATGCAGGTGTACAGAGAGCCAAACACTAAGGCTAAAGATACAATCCCCGTGTCCATATCTTCACTGAGGTTTAAGACACACACACACACACACACACACTCTCTCTCTCTATCTCATCACCTACACACATTCTTATCACAGCACCTATTCGTGGCAAAATGGATCTCTGCTTTGTGCTTCTGTTACTAAATATGTCTCAACTGATCTCTGCAATAGCTTTTAAATGCCAATCATTTGGTTCATGATTTTATACATTTTCTTTCTTTATTTCTTTATGATAGCTGGTGTATAACCTTATATTGGTTATATAAGTTTCAAGGTGCACAACCTAGTGATTCAATATTTATATACCTTATAATGTGATCACTCCACTTAGTAACCATCTGTCACCATGCAAGCTTATCCCAATATTATTGACTATATCCCGCTTCACCTTTTCTACCCATCCTCCCAGTCCCTCTCTTCTGTTTTGAACCTCTTCCTCTCTCTACTTCCATTTTATCTCTGTAGCTGTATGTTACTATCTGTCCTGCTATTTTTCAAATTTAAAACATGCTGGGGGAAGCCAGGATGCTCAGTGGGTTGAGCGCTCACTTTGCAGCGCCGGGGACCAAGGATCGAATCCCGGCCCCGGCCCATGCGGAGCCATGTGCTGAACTGGGAGCTCCCCCAGTTCGGTTCTCTCTCTGTCTCTGTATCTCTCTCTCTCTCTCTCAAAAATAAAAATATATTAAAAAAAAAAAAACAATAAGAAAAAAAAAAAAAGCAAGCACATTTAAAACATGTTGGTCTTTCACAGATAATATCAGACCAAGTAGAAAGAACTTACCTTTCATTCTTCCTGGCAAAATGAATCACAGTGAACATGTGCATAATGTACATCTTCAAGTGTTTCAGCTCTTTGATTTCACTGCCGTTCGTAGGGGTCTGTCTCGTGACTATGGAAGACGTGTCATGGCTGCGGAAAGACGGGAGCTGGGCAAGGTGCTTTTTGGCAGAGCTAACACTCTAAGACTTCCAGTGCCCTGACTATTTTTTTTTTAATCTTCTAATTCATGAAAGATTTTCCCCAACTTAAAACATAAAATAAGCCTGTTTTCAATTTTCAAATTCTATGAATCTACCAAAACACTTGTATACGATACTTGAATTTTTGATCTTGCGTTCTGGTTTTGAAGAAAAGCAGGTTTCAGGAGCAAAAGATAATAAAGTAGATGAAGGCAAGTGGAGTGATTTGGAATGGACTTTCAGTTATTTTCAAGGGCTCCAGGGGTTCATTTACTTAAAGACTGTAGCTTTCCTTGACCTTTAGTAAAAATATAACATGAATACAAATCCTGTATTAATAAGCTAAGATTAGCATCATCGTTGGCTCACTAATCTAGGGAAGAGGGGCAGACTTCGGAGACACTAGAAATGAGTTAGAAGGGAAGGGAAATAATATTAAGGAGGATATTGTATATCTGGATAAAATAGACTAGGCGCAAGTTAACTAAGTTTCAGTGAAAGAAAAAGAAAAAAGACAAGGCTATGCTATGCCTGATCCTCAAGCGGAGGAAAGGAAGAGAAGGGAGACAGCCATAAAACATCAGGCAAACTATCTAACCTCTCTAAGATGCCAATTCTTCCCATGTAAAATGGGACTAACAGTAGCTTCCTCGAGGTGCTATGAGAGGATTAAATTATGAGGTATTGCCTGTAAATCACTTAGCATAGGACATGATTCATTTTAAGAGTTTAATTAAAGTTAGCCATTATGATTGTTATGGTTCAAGTTCATTTGTGCACCAACACTGCTAAAAATCAGGACTTTCTCTGTATTCATAATTCAACAAATACTTCCAGAGCAGCTGTTATGTTCTAGGCACCGTACCAAGGGCTTGTGGCACAGAAATGAACATGATATAACCCTGAACTTGCAGAACCTACTATCAGCAATCAGAACAGGCCAAGGTAAGGCAAGAAGCAGAGATAGAGTGTATCTGGCAGCCCATAAGGCCAAGTGAGCTAACTACAATACTACATAATCCCTTGGGTTTGAACACATGGTATGCTCCCAATCAATGTTTACCTAACTGATTAAATACTAAGCACATAGTTTATGTTCAGCAAATATTTATCAGTTAAACAGTTTAACAATATAAATAATTTTTATCCTCAGTCTTTTGTTGACTAAAGTACTCTACAGGCCAACTGAATACTGAGCAGCCCATTATTACTATCAAAATCTTGTCTATGCGAAAAATCTATTTTTAGAAGATTAATACTTCTTTTCTTCAATTGGAACATATAAAAAGGGGTAACCTGAATGCTTACACTAAGCAGCAAATTGTTCCAGCTTGATTTTCTTCTGGTTCATTTGTTCACCAAGTATTTACTGTCCACCCACAATCTCCCAGCACTGTGCTAGCTGCTGGCATAGTAACAGTATGAAGATAACACTCTAAGTTTAGAAAGTGCTTTCAGAGGATGCTGGGATGGCTCAGCAAGTTGAGCACTCATCTTGCAGCCCCAGGGACCAAGGATCGTATCCCGGCCCTGGACCATGCAGAACCATATGCTGAAGTGCAGTGTGCCCCTAGTTCAGTTCCCATTGGGCAAACTTCCCATGTGGGAGGCCCCCAATTTGACTCCCACCCAGGGCCTGCTTGCCATGTAGGAGGCCCCCCAGCTCACAGGGGCGTACCTCCCATGAAGGAGACCTCCGGCCCAGTTCCTGCCCTGTGCAGCCAAAGCCCACCTGTGGAGTGAAACTATGTCTAAAACCAGTGGCACACAACTATGGAGACTGCTCGTGGCCCATCCCCTTCTCTCTGTCTCTCTCTTGTCAAAAACAATAAAAAAATAAATCTTTATAAAGTGCTTTCATTTATGTACTTATTTAATTCTCAAAACAACATTGTAAAAAGCATTAGTATCTCTTTTCCTGGATGGATAAATTGAGACTGGTAAGAACTATGTGCACGCACAATGTTAAACAACTAGCAAGCTCTGAAGCTGAGTCCCAAACCTAGATCTCCTCTCTCCAAACCCACCAGCCGCTCTACTATCCCTCTAGGCTTCTGCTGCAATTCATCTATATCACACATGGATGAATTCCTGGCTTAGTATTCCTATACCAGTAAACAAATAATAATATATTAACTCATAAAATTCATACATTTTCTGTCCAGTTTGGGGGAAGAAAATCCCCATCTATTTCTCCCTGAAAAAAACATAATAGTAGTATATCCACATCATGGATACACTTGTCTAAGATGATACATGAAAATACTGCCAGAACTCTTTCAATCCCCTAAATACATACAACATGACATAGTTGTCATTTGCTCCCCAAAAGGGGAACTTACTTAGAAAAATACAACTGATTCTATCTTGGCTAGTTTATACCCTTGAAGGTGGTCTGATGAAATTTATGGATTAGTTTTAAAATGGTTTTGATCAAGAAAGATGAGAAACAGGACCATTTCTGATCTTCTGACAAGTGTAACCTAATTCACACTGAGACAGGGGCCAATCAAGAAAATTTTCAAATAAACCACATTAAACAGGATGACAGAAAAAAAAAGAACTTGCAGTACAAACATGAAATCGTTAAGAGTGGTCAAACAGGAGCACTTTTCTGCTGACGACAGTAATGTCACAGTGAACATACGAGTATATACCCCAAGGAGAAAAAATTTTGGAGCTAGTAAATATGTCTAAATGGTAAAAAACTGAACATTATCTAAAATGCTTGACAGGCCTGTCAATTACAACAACTGTCTACTCTCCTGAGTGTCCCAGTGGTCTAGAAAACCACAGCGGAGGCTTGTCAGCCAGTTCCCCTCGATGCTGGAAAACTCTGAAGGTACTGAAGGAAGGAAACTACCATTTCCCAAGTGCCCACCATGGATCAAGTCCTGTGTTAGGCACTTCACATTTAAGAGCCCCTTTACTCCTTCCAACAACCTATCTTAATATATACTACTATTTTCAGTTTACAGATGAGGAAACTGGGTCTCACAGAGATCAATATATTTACCCCACACTACATAAATGGCTCTAGTATACCACAGAGAAGATGCTTTCAAACACTGGACTCCCAACCCTGTATCCTTTTCAGTCTACCACAATGCTGATTACATAAAAGATCTCATCCCCTGATTTCTAATTAGGAGAATTATCTCAAGAGGCTTGTAAAACATCTCGGTCTGTAAGAAACTGTACCTGTGTAATTAGGTCATGCGAAGCTCCTGAAACTTAAGTTGCAAAGAATCGAGGAGCTACTCTACATGCTGATAGCTATGGGTATGGATAGCTATATGCTGAGAGCTATGCTGTCATGATCCAAATGCACCAGGAAAAAAGTATTGGAGTGGTAAAGAAATCTATGAGAGACAGGCACCAAGTCCTTAAAATGGAGAAGATAGATAATGATTTTCAAGTTTCATATTCAGTTCAAATTTACTTTTAATGATTGTATGCTCAGTGCTAGGGATACAACAATAAGTAAACCAAAATCTGTGCCCCTAAGGTATGTCCAGTGAAAGGTACAACCTCATATTTTCAGTAAAATATGGTTACTGTGCTAGAGAAATGCACTGGGAGCTTTGGTTACAATATAACCCAGTTTGGAGGACAGGAAAGGACTCTGAATAGCTCCACTTCCAAGAATCTATCCCACAACAACATTCACATATGTGCAAAAAATATGTGTCAAGGTGTTATCTACAGCATTACTCATAAAGGCAAAAAAAGATTTGGAAATAATTAAATATCCATCCATCAACAGGGGAAAGATAAATTATATCTATACTGAAGAGGTACTCAAAATGATGATACACAGGCATGGAATGCCCTTATAATGGCTTTAACTGCCATGCTATTAATTTTAAAAAAGAAGAAGCGTGAAGCCAAAAAAAAAAGTGGTCCTATTTTTACTTTTATGTTTATAAAGTTATTCAGCTAATTCTAAGTATATATATGAACTGAAAAGTCTAAGAACTGAAAAAATGACTTTCCCAAGGTCAAAGAAGGAATTAATGACTATGGGCTAGTCATTCATTAAACTGAACATACTACAGAATTAATGTTCTACCCCTCAGTAGTTCTAGAATTCTTACTTACTTTGAGTTGTTAGACTATGCTTTGAAAGAAACAAATATAGATATGTATATATGTTTTCATTCTTCCTGTATCTAATAGAAAGTTTTATTAACATATTAATCTAAACAATTTTAATATTATTTGAGGGTAAAGTACTTTCAAAAGATTTTTTTCATATGATCTTTGCTCAGGTTTCTGTGTTTACAATCCTACATAAATGTGTCCTCCACAAATAAGATAGTTCTATTCCAATCCACAGAATAAAGACAGTGCATGAAATAAGACAGAAAATAGTGTGATAAAAACAGAGAAGCCCTTTTCCTGCATGTCTAGTATTAATCAAAGAACAACAACAAAATGTTATTGGTCTAAGCCTGTTTTGGTGTTAAAAGCTTTTCCAGGCATAAAATGAATAAGATTTACATTTTATGTTTAGATATAGAATTAGGAAAAACTGACTTTAGAAACTGGAAGTGATCCTAAAAAAAATCATCTAACAGGACTTCTTATTTCACGGACAAGGAAACTGAGGCTCTTTGTAAAAGAATCACTTGTTAATAATTACCAATAGGAGAACATAGCCACAGCCAGGTAAGTCTAAAAGTATCCTCACTCCATGTCCTTTGCATTCTCTAGCACCCACCCAGCAACACTTAAACTTAGTTACTGAAGAAAACTAATTTAATTTAGTCTTAATTATCCACATGGACTATCTCCAGGGTATGAGTTACTGTTCAAATCTCCTTTTCCAAATATAAGCACAACTTAAAATGTTTACTTTATTCATCAACTATTTAAACAGTGAAACAATTTAAATTTTTTTCTTACATTTTATAACAAGGTGGTGATCACGAGGCAGAAAAGATAGCATGCTATAATCCAGACTCTTTCAGGAGATTAAAAGAACATTTAAAATCCAGATTTCTGGTTTCTAAAATGAAATAGCAAAAATGGACTACTTACTTCAATCAATAAGCTTTACTAAAAACTGAAACTACGTTATCATATCAGTACTTTCATTAATTGAAACCCCTTTATTGTAACCCATATTCATTATAAAATTTCAGATTCTGGGATCATCAATGAGGGGAGGAGAGGTGAGTCAATAAGGGCAACTGAACATATGAAATGCAATTTAGAAGAAAAATTGTATTTTAAAAACTGTACAGTTTTTCTCAAAGTGTGTTCCACAAGTCATGGAATGCTAAAAGATATTATGAAGTGCTAAATGAAAAAGAGAATTTTTTCAAAAATATATCAGTGTGATCTCCTTCTAGCCTTGAGGAGACTAATAGACATGGTTCTCTAAGAAAAAGCTATGGTAAAATATTCCCAAACATATTTAACCACAGAGCCATTTTTTCACAGTACTCCCTAAAGACCTAATATTTAATAAAACATGTCTTTGGGCTATACCATCACATCTTGTCATTTGACTTCAAACTGTAAAAAGTGGCTCACAGGTGCTTTAAGAAGGACTAGGCAAAAGAATAATGCTTAGGTAGTAGCTCAGCTACCACCCTCTCTTGCCTTGAAAGAGAAAAAAGAAAAAACTGAAGGTGACTAGTCTCAGGTAAGGAGAATTACTGCTCTATAGATAAGGTATGAAAACACAAAGTATATCACTTGGGAGTATGCAATCTATATGTCTTAAAGCTCAAACCTCTGCATCTATTATTCTCATACTTTAATACATAACATTCTGCTAAAGTTGCTGCTAATCAAAATATTATAGTCATTACTTCAGAAACATGTACTTTAAAAAGAGAAATCTACAAAACATGACAGAAAAAATAGAGGACCAAGGTTCAAATAACAGACTAAACAGAATTCATGATACTGTGATCTACTGACTACACTCGTCTTGAAGGATTTTCTTATCTCTGCAATGAATCTGTTCTGAATTTAAAGTCCAGGCCTTTTTGACAAAAAAAGAATAATTAAAATTTATAAACATGAGAGGTAGGTAATACTTGGAGGATAAAACTCAGTATAGACCTCAGCAGTTAAGATTGTGAAGCTCTCAAATTTATACCACATGTTAGAGATCTTCAATGGTCACATTAGAGGAGATTAAACAAAGGACAATAAGTTCAAAGAAAGTGTTTGATGTCTAAATTGTTAAGGGTGTGCTGTTGTGACTCAATGATCCTTAATGAGCCGTCAGTGAGTCTGATACAGGAAGGACACGTTAACTGAGCGATGGGCCAGTGCTCTAGTCTGGACGTACAATGCAGTACAGCTAGCAAAGGGCCAAAACGTTGCCCAAACAGAACTCTACATTCAAATTACTCCTGGGCCATCTTGTAATTCTCTGATCTTATTGATGTAACACTCAGCCTCTAGTTTCCCATTTGCTAAATACAAACTATTTCACAGAAAATTTTCAAAGACTAGACAATAAAACAATGTTAACAAGGAAAAATTAAAAACGGTAGAGTTGTATTTGTCTCAAACTGAGAATTTTAAATTTACTTTGATCACACTATGCAATGGTATTCAGTCCTAAACTCAGTTTAAAAGCAATTATAGGAAAACTATTTTCCAAATGGGATAAAAATACAGAAAGAAGAACAGTTTCTCAAAAAGGGTCTACTGTATAGACTGAGTCTTACCTTAGTAGAGCATGGCTCTGGGGCCAGACCACCTTGGCCACATGCTGGGTCTGCCCATGAACTGTGGGTCCCATACCCAAACACTCTGTCTCGGTTTCCGCTGCTATAATGATACTGGCTATCCTCAGAACTAAATAAATTAACACAAATAAAACCTTTTAAGTAGTGCCTACCTGGCACAGTAAGCATTGGCTACTTTTTATTATTAATATTATCATCAACATGATAATGTCCCATGTGAAAACTTTTTCCTTAGGAAAAAAACAAAAGCTTTGTGCTCCTAAAATAAAAATGCTACCTGACCTTAGCATTAGAAACATGTGACATACCTCCTTTTCATTATGAGTTATAGGACATTTAAGATCACATGAGAAGACAGAACAACCAATTCTTGCTGATTTACAATCTCCATATTTGGGATCCTCCTTGCTTTCTTCCTGATTCTCTCTTTTTTTTTTTTTTTATTGTGTTTTCTGGTTGTAAATCACTTGGAATCCTTTGTGAAATGCCATGCACAAAATCACACACACACACACACACACACACACACACACACACACACTTCTAAATCTGAAGTTTTTCAAGTAAGAATAAAATATGTTTATGTAACCAAATAAAATGAAATGGAAAACAGGAAGTGTTAGTAGAAAAAGGAACAAATGAAAAAGAGTACAGAGGGAAAAAGCTAGAAGTAAGGACAACAAATGTGAATATTAAGTAGATGGCAATGGGAGGATTCTATGAAGAGATTTATGGGTGAAAGTGGCAGCCTTAAAAATGGCAATTTAGTAACAAAATTACACATATCAACTTAACTATGGAGTCTGGACTTTATGGAATTATAACCAAATTACATCTTAAATAAGACCAGATTTAAAATTCTGTTGCTGAAACAGAATCACAATTTAGTTTTGTTAACTAAAAGAAAAATTACTTGATCACATCAACTCCAACCATATGATGTTTATGTATAACAAGCTACAAAAGACAGACTGCAGATTCAGAGGCTCCCATTACTTTCTCACAGGGGAAAAATTAAACTATATAAACGGAAAACATCAAAAATAGAAATGCAGTGAGGGATAAAAAGAATGTTAAACATAAAATAATTATGATATAAAAATCTCAGCAATATATTTCACAATAAACACTTTAAGTAAAAAACAAAATCCAAATACAAAAGGAACTGAAACACCACATCTGTACACCCCCGGACTTCTGGAAGGGTACAGTAAGAAGATACTTAAAATTCATAAAGCACCTCCTCCACTGGCAAAAGCATTGAAGGGTGTCATTTAAATCAATAACACCTCAAATATCTGCTCCCCTCCCATAAGCAATGTCATACATTTGCTGAGATAATGGCCAGGGAAGAACAAATCCCTCTGTGAGCATATGGAGACATGTCTAAAATACCACCATGCCGAAGGCAAAAACTCAACAAATGAGGATATGCAATATTGCAAACCTATAAATGAAAACTAATTCTCAAAGTTATTTCAAATTAAACTAAGAAATGAGATGTCGTGGCAACCTATCCAAAATGCTATACCAATTTACAGGAAAGGCCAAATTCCATCATCAGGGTCACTTAGCTTATATTTAAGTATATTCATCTCCTCAAAAGTCAGACAGAAAACAATTTTTTTATTTCTCTAATTTTTCTCTTAAAAACAGTTTATATGGGAGTCATATAGTTCTATATGAAACCAAACCACTTATTGCCATGGACTTTTAATTCATAGGCTTCACTACTCAAATTAATGCCTAAGAGTTCTGAAAATCAGGACATACATTCATACAACTATATCATGAGGAGGTGGCTATAAAGTTGCATTCACTCACAATTAATTGATAACTACCTAAACTGTGTCATAGGCAGTAGGGACATAAAAATTACAAAGTCACATAGCTCCCTTTCCACAAGGAGCTCACAGTCATGTAGACTAGTTGGTTGAAGCAGAGTAACAAAAGTCTTTAACTACAAGAGAAGTTTGTGAAATGGAGTACAAATGAATTTCCTGGAGATCTCAGGGGCCAGGATAAGTAGGCACTCAAATCCTTGTTTGATAAGATGATTCACAGTAATGGACAGCATACCTATTCTCTAGAACCTCCAGCGGCTATTTTTTTAACTCTGAAATCAAGACTGCTTCTTGTTATTCTATTACTGTGAAGTGTTCAAGTGGTTAGGAAAATTCCCTTCAATTATGAAGACATCCTGGGTGGTTACAGAATAGAGACAAAGTGATTAAACTAAAATTTATTCTGGTGACTTTATCTGGAGCCTGTGAGCAAGCACCCCAGACTCACTGTACCTCACGGCTTTGCCCTGTGATGCCACTCTTCAGCTCATCTGAGTTCCACAGGTTAGAGGACCCAACCACAAAGTAAGAACATAGCATTAACCACACTGGAACTGTCTCCAACACATTTGAGAGACGGGAGGAGAATGACTCCCACCTCAATTCTATTACGATCTCTGCCTGTCTACCCAAATTCAGTGATGACTTAAGCATTTTGATACCTTACATGCTTCTATGGCATTTATTCAAATAGTTATTTCTGACTTTTCAGAGAGGGAGCAGCCTGAAGTTAAAAACTGAACCATAATAAATTTCTGTTAAGTACTTTGTAAATGTGCACATTTCTAGTGGAATCATGGCAAACTATGTTCCCAGGGAATTTCTTTCAGCTTTGTAGTTTGATAATGTAACTATTCTTAATAATTAAAGTAGTGAAGTTTTCCTACATAATGACAGGATACTATATATGCTATGGGGGTATACATATATAGCCAAAGGCAACCTATACGTGTATGTGTGTTTTATAGTCAAAGTTAATTCTTTCCCAACTTTTAATCATATAGTCAATATTTCATCACACACTGCTGTTCTACAGATATGCATTGCACTCCTAACCATCTGTCACACAGGAAATCAGATGGTAGAATGTAGATGAATCAAAACCCTTTCACCCTTCCTGACAAAGCATATGCCCCAAATAGACTGAAATCTCCTACTCCATCTAAGTAAATGAAGAGCAGCATTAAAAAAAAAAAGTATCATAATTATTATTGGTAGAGTGGGTGGTTAATTTAATTCAAGACTGTCACAATGAATTCCAGCATCTCTCTTTCCCTTTCTCTCAAACACTCCTACCTATAATCCCAAGGTCAAATGCTATGAATACATATTCCCTGAATTTTCACATAGGCCTAAATTTAACTTCCAGAATTAGCTCTCTAGAACTTTGGCTCAGTTCTAATAAACTTAGAAACCACCAAGTTCACAGTGCAAAACAATATTCACAAAAGGAAGAGGTCTGGCTATGCATGTAGCAAATTAAGAATTATACAATAAAAGCTTGAAATTATACATCGACAAGAGACTTATAGCTATGAAGTCATCTAATCCAACACTTTCATTTCAGAGAATTCAAGTTAGGCGTAGGTACCAAATCAATCTTTTTGACACAATTTACAAAATCATAAAGCGAATTATAACAGCCCAAATTCCAAAGTACCTTGTAGCTGGTAAATACTGATTTATTAAAAAATAATTATAATCTATTATAATCTATTCTTTATTAAAATCTATTATATATTATTATAATCTATTGTAATTATTCTATTATTATAATCTATTCTTTCTAAAGAGGGTCAGTACTAAGTAGATCTATTTCGAGCCACTGCTGAGACAGAAAAGTTCAAGCACAAATATTTGCCAGCTTATCTTATATAACAGCATATAAAACTACACTTGTATTTAAAACCGGCTAATGCCCAGCCCAACACCTATATCAAATTAAGTGAATGCCAAAAGCCAGGTCAACTTAGAGTCAGTAGCAAAAATTCACTGAAGAAGAAATAGCCATGGGAACAGCCACTCCCATCCCAATACTTTCAGAGGCACACATTCTTACACAGAGAAGTGGTATTTTAAGAACCCAGTCAGTCTAATTCATGCATAAAAATTCCCTAAAAGGAACATTAACATTATTATTGTTTTGGTTAGCATACCTAGTATTTGCATAAATTTGCATTGTATGATCTTTTTATTCATTTTCATGACTAATTTTAGTATCTTTATTAGGTAACATCTGTTTCCAAGAACAAAATTTCATTGTGTGGCATTAAGATTTTAATTTACAATGACCTGTCAAAAGTCCATTGCTTGCAACCGGGTCAAAAATTAGGAGTTACCAGAATACCATCCAAAGTTCTCTGTGCCTTCAGAAAACAAAATAAACACAACATCCTACTGATGCGTATTTATTGTTGCAATGTAAAATAAGACCAAAAGAAATACTATTTTGGTCTACTGCTGACTTAGAATAATATTCATGTATATCACTCTGGTGCCTTTGTTTAAGATCATTACAGATCCATCATATCAGAGGGCAAAATACAGCCAGAAAAATCTGCAAAGAAAAATAAAACAAAAACTTCTGGCTGACCATGCAAAGTAATTCTACTGAAGGTGCCAGCAATGTGCATACCCAACTCTTGTAGATAGACACACTATGCCTAGCCTGCAAGGCAAGCATAGCACAAGTCCTCTTAGGCCCTGTACTCTGATTCCAAATTTGCCACCAAACTTGTACCAGCCCTAAGTTACTGTTAAGTATTTTAAACGGTCCAATAGTACTAACCTACTTTATCAGAAAAAATAAATGTATTAGGCAATTTTCTTTAAATCTCTGTACCTCTTTTACCTTCCCTGATTAAAGAGGTACATTTCCCCCAAGTTTCAATTCATAAATACCACCAGCTTTCCTCAGAATTACTCAGTTCCTTCCTTCAGCTACCAACGCACCAGCAAGGTTGTTAGTTAAAACTGTGTACTTCTTTAAATATTTCTAATCTTTTCTTTTGAACTTTCTCCAAAGCATATTTGTCAAACTCATTCCTCCAAAATATAGGCCTACCCCACCATGCTGTTTCCAAATATTCTCAACAGGTTTTACACCCTCATTTCAGTCTTTTCTCCCATCTGGTAGCCAATGGTATAGATACTGGATCCAATTCTCAGACCCACAGCTTTCAGTCTAAGGCCTCCGTTAGTTCACCCATCGTATTTTACAAATGTTGGCTTAAAGTCATCAACTCCCTCTTTATATCCAGCTAATTCTTTTACTGCCTCTTATTTGCTGAGTAACTGTTATAAACCAAGCTCTATGCAAGGTCCTTTGCAGGGAAGGAGAAATACATAGATGAGTACAAAGTAGTAGCATGCAATTTTTGCAATGAAAAGTTAATTTGATAAAACTCAGTACCTCTTATCATCTCCTGCCTAGTGTATCTAGCCCCACTGTGGCCTTTGCTGTCTTGACTCCCATTCTTACAGTCATCAATCTTACATCCCAGTTCACTTGGACTCCTGTACACTCACCACACCCCCACCGTGGTCCACACCTGTCCCTTTAATCCATATTCCACTCTCCATCAGAATAGTCTTTCTAATATACAAACCCAACCACACTTTTCCTTGCCTAAAATCCCTTCCAATTACCGGTAAGTTTTCAGAAAAGAATACAAACTACTAAGTCTAGCACAAAGGGACCTTCCTGATCTACCCTTGCCTTACTAGGTCTTAACTATTTTAAACTACTTTAAGATCTGCAAAAGATGACATGTTTTTCTCTCTTCTGTGCCTTCCCCCTACCTTGCACACTTGTCCCTTTCTCTGCACTTACTAAACTTTCTAAACTCAGCTAGAACTTTATTTCCTCCCAGCAGCTTCCCTTAATTTGCCACCAGAATGCAGGTGCCCTTTCTCTGCACCCATCGCATCCTATACACACCTCTATCACAGTGCTTCTCTCACTGCATTATAACTGTTGACTTATGCATCCATCCCTCTCACTGGAACATAAGCTCCTTGAGAGAAGGTATGTTCTAATATATAATTTAGTTAATTAGCATAGTGCCTAGCTTTGACCAGACACTCTTTACAAGATATACTCTTAGCAAATGCAATTTAGACTAAATATCTGTCAGCTAATTGAAAAAGGCAGTTAATTTGGGAATTCATAAAAACTTTCATCAGGTCTATTATTAACATAAGTGACATCTACTCACCAGGCCAGGGCCTCTGCAGACTAAAGACAGGCATTATCTTTCTTACACTGGCTATCAAGGCCAGTTTGGTCTTCAAGTGGAGCAAAAAAATAAAGACACTTGCAAAGTAAGTGGAATAGTAGTCTTCTTACATATTTGTTTAACAGTTTTATTCATCCATATCATCCTCATTTAATTTCAACAGCAAGATTTTTAACCATTTTATCGGATCTTCACAAAAATTAATTTTACATTTTTATAGAAAAAAACTTTCTTTTGACACTCATATGTCATCAATTTACATAATATACAAGTAAATATACACTTAGATAAATAATGTGAGCCAAAACAGGTTTAAAAATGTAGATAACCAACCTAGATTAGCCTACAACTCAACTTGGCGAATGAATACTGAGGGCATACTAAAGAACAGTCTGCAAACCAGAATCATGAAGATGGCATCAGTTAGCATGTTTCATCCAGCAAAATGAAAATACCAGTTAACCAAGCAAGTTGGTTAATAATCAAGTTGGTTGAAAGCTTCTAAGATAAATATTTACTGAAAGAACAAAGAATGAAAGAGAAAGAACAGAGAACCAATGGATTTCCTCCAACCTTCTATAACCACCAACATACAGGAGGAAGGCACTACAGCAAAATGAGGACTCCCTATAGTTTGCATTTAATTTCCAACCCCTAAGTATATGAATCCTTCCTTGAAATATTACCTGCCTACATTCTCACACTATGCTACACTATACTACACACACACAGATACCTACTGTTCCACCAGTTGTTCTAGTCTAGTTGTAATTAACTCAAACATGCTTTTCCCTTGACTTAGAATGTCCCACATTTCTACCTAATTAATTCATTTTCAAGGATTCAAGTATCACTTCCTCTGAGAAAGCCCTCTCAGATGATTCCCCTCTTCGCAATAAAGGTAGCCTGCCCTGTCAAGAGTACCTCTACACCCTGGTGTAGGTAGGTGGCCATGTGTACTGGCTGTTCTGAGTCAGTCCTAGGTTATGCCTGTTGTCCCAACCAACCTAAGTATTATAAAAGTACCAAAAACTGTCCCAGTTTGACAATACACTGTATGGTCATCCTAGACATTGTGTGACACAAAGATGACTAAGCAATGGCCTATACTCTTATTAAAAATAATAACTAAATAAAACACATATACATACTCAGACAATCTAACTTCTCAAATATATGTAATTATTACTCACCTCTTTTTATCCTGAAAAGAGCCACAGTTTGAACAATAAATTATGGTCTCCTTCTGTATATACCTATATCACAATATGTATCCCACTATCCCATAAATACTTTCTTCTCTATTTCCTTTACAAGACTATAAATTTATTGAAGATCAAGGGCTTGTCTTATTTATCTTAATACCCACACAGAGCCCAAAACTCAATATATATTGAGTATATTCAATAAATATTGAGTATATTCAATAGTGTTTGTTGACTGTTATCAATTCAAAAGACAATGATTCTCTAAATAGCTGGAGCATAACCAGTTATTTATAAAAACCCGAGTAAGAAGTGATTTATCATCCTTGATTACTTCCCACACAGTAATTATAGAATGTTATAATCATATTAATCTCAAAAAATGTCATCAGCAGTAATAACATCACATCTGACATTCTAGCTCAACTTATTAAAATAATATGATGAATTTTCATATTGCCATATCTTCTTACCAACATCACTAGTACTAAAAGGTGATTTTTCTTTTTTTATAGAACACTTTTTTTTGCATTTCCAGAAACATACATAACTCAAAGAAGTTATTGTGTTATTATTTATAAAGAAAAATGTAGAAAACAGCTTACCAATTCTTTCCTTTAAAGTGCCATTTAAAGCTATTTCTGCCAGGAGAAAATGATATAGATTATGAACATAAACAAATTTACATGAACATGCAAAACCATTTAATATTTCAGCCTGGGGAAGCCAGGATGGCTCAGTGGGTTGGGCGCTCACTTTGCAGCGCCGGGGAAGGAGGATCAAGTCCCGGCCCCGGACCATGCAGACCCATGTGCTGAGCTGGGGAGTGCCCCCAGTTCAGTTCTCCCTCTGTCTCTGTAGCTCTCTCTCTCTCTGTCAAAAACAATAAATAAATAGATAGATAGATAGATAGATAGATAGATAGATAGATAGATAGATAGATAGATAGATAGATAGATAGATAGATAATATTTCAGCCTAAAAACAACTGCCAGACAGCTTCCAGATAATGTAATTCATAGAAAAAACATATAGGAAAAAAACATGATTTCAAGACCTCGTATTATTTGTTCCCGTGAAGTTTATTACTAATTACTAACAAGTCACTGAGAAAAATGGGAAGCTGCTTTCTGTATAAACCAAAGTCATATTTAGAAAGAGCTTGATTAGAGAATGAGATGACTACCAAAATAATAACAAAATTATAACTTAGCTTTGGAATTAACACAATCAAAGGGGTGGGGACAGAAATGATCCAAAAAAGCCATTCCTCTCTAATCACTGAAAACAACAAAAGAAAATATATTTTAATAACCAGGTTAGGAAATAAAAGGTGGGAAGAGACTAAATGGTAAAAAATAATTCAATGGCCTTCTTTAATTAAATTTTCAATAATTTTAATGTAAGAATAAAAATATACTCAAGTATCCAAGCTACCAAAGTCGTGTCAAATTACTGCAAATTCTAAATAAGGGGTTTTGCAACTTTTGTGTGTAGTCTCAATTTTTATGTTCTCTTGCAACTAATTTTAAGCTTGGGTGATCACTCAAAGCAGAAATAAAGTTAAAGCAAAATGAATACTCTCTCCCTTGTATCCTCACAGCCATATCTCATACAACCATACTTTAATGGCTGCTTCTAGTTACTTATAAACTGTCATTACTTTACAGGGCAATAGACTGAGATTCCCCAAATGAAAGAGAGCACACAGCTTCAGCAGCTAGCCAGAGCAGGGGCCAGAAAAGATTACAATCTATAATGGAATCACTCAGCTTTCATTTATAACTGCTAACTTGAAGGATTTTTATCCATAAATAAATTATACAATCATTATACATGTACAAATATTATCACTATCATCCCATTTGGGGCTTTCAGATCAGGAGGTAAAGGAATGGGAAAGGAGAAGGTGCATGGGACAGCAAAGGTTACTAACACAGATTGTGTGCCTACTATGTGCCAGGCAATGTGATAATCCTGGAGACACAGCCATGAAACAAAGTGCCTGCCTTAAAAGTTTAAGCAAATGTTCTTAAGAAGATCATATGTCAGCAGGATCTAAATCCAGGTCTGATTTCAAACCACGTGATCTTCATACCACTACTACTACTACTCCTACTACTGTATCATGCCCCAGGAAGGAGAACCACTTTGGTAAGTGTTCTAAGAATACCAAAGGCAGAAGAACAGCTCCACCACTAATGCATGTGGGAAAATTGAGTTTTTCCCTGAAACAGCTTCAGAAGGTACAACCAAATAAGAAACCCTGACTGTGACGGTTACACTTATGTGTCAACTGGGCTAGGTCATGGTGCCCAGATGCTTGCCCAAACATTATTCTGGGCATTTCCATACAGATGTTTTTGATAAGAGTAAGATATAAATTAGTTCACTCTAAGTAAAGCAGATGGTCCTCCATAATGTGAGTGGGCCTCATCCAATCAGCTGAATTCCTGAATAGAACAAAAGACTGACTTAGCCTAAGCAAAAAGGAATTCTCCAGCAGGCAGCCTTCAGACTTGAACCCTGAGTTTCCAGCATGGGTTTTGCCCTGGATCTCCTACCTGCCAGCCCAACTTACAGATCTTGGACTTGCCAGCTTCCATAATCAGATGAGCCAATTCCTTCAATCGATCAATCAATCAATCAATCTCTCTCTCTTTCTCTCTCACTCACACACACAGACACACACAAATCTGTTTCTCTGGAAAACCCTGACTATATTACCTAAACATTAATGCAAGACACAGAAAAAAGACACCTTCAGAAGTATTTCATATCAGTATTTGCAGTTTATTTCCATCATCCTCCAGTGATACGGGTCAACTCTGCTCAGCCAATGGTTCCTTCTAAACTAAGGGCAAGAATTTCACAAGGTATGAAGGGCCAAAACCAAGTAACTTCAAACTAAAACTTCTGCCTGGTACATCCGCAAATGATGCCATCTCCTGAGAGCTCTCTAGCTCCTTAAACATACTAGTCACAGAACTCATTATTCAGAAAAGGAACCAGCAAGATAAAAATTCATTAAGCATCATAGTCTTCAATGGAAAAACACAGGTCTCATGTCAAACTTGGTTGGGTGCATAATAATGTTGACTTTTTCTCTATTTAATCTTTACAATTACTATGTACAAACATCTAAGTATTACAAGTAAACTCGGTATTAAATGAAATGAAAATAAAATTTATTAGCTATATTATAGTAAGGTTTAAGTAGACCTAACGAAAAATGATAATGGAGCACCAGGATTACATAGTAAGGCAATTTAATTAGGACTTCACCAGAGCTTATAAAATACCAAATTGCTTCAAAATGTAAGATTTGAGTTATAAGTTGATCTAAGTAGGTCAGAAGTGATACTTTAAATTTCAAATTTCAGAAAACTCTGCCACACCCAAAAAATATTTTTCTCATCATTTATAAACTCCAGCATTATCTACCAAAGCTTTTCAAATGTGGGATACTACCCAATGCACGACAGGAACTGACCCTTTGACTCTAACTAAAAATATTATATATTACCATATAGTCTAACTGTACATCAAATGATTCTCTTTTCAGCTAAAAGTTTTGTTAAGAAGAACAACAGGAAACTACATATTGGCTGGTCTTTTGGAACAGGAAACATATTCAAAAGGACACTGTGGAGGTCTAGAACTCAAAATCCTGTTTTTAACTGACTGCATACAAGTGTTTTCATGGGATTACAAAGCGGCAAGATACTACACTTGACTACTCTCGGCTTCTGAGAGGGAAAGCCTTTTGAGGCTCAATAATTTAATAGATCAAAAAGAAAGATACACTCTCATGAGAGAGGATTGTTACACTTTCTTTAAACTAATATTTATTATTTTTAATAAAACTGCTTATTAAAATATTTTTCACTTCATATCCAGAATATATGTCCATTTTTAAAAGCATATTTATAGTACGGTAATACATTAGGATCTCATATACATACAACAGCAACTCAAGGAAAATATCTAACATATGCAAAATTTATCATAATTAAAAATACATTGAAAGGTCTTTCCCCCATAATACTTAAAAAATTAACCACAAATGTGGGGTCAAATTTACCAAGGATTAAAAACTGTGCTTTAGTGAATTCAACTGTTAAAAGTTCACCTGTTTTCTTAAATTAACACATTCTTCAGTATTCCATACATTTATACTCTTCAACCAAGATTTTTTCTGTGATATTGACCTCCAAAGAAAATTACATTAAATTTTAATTATTAGAATCCTGAACAGTATATTGAAACTGTTTTTGTCAACTTAAGTTGTTATTGCAGATCATTCCAATTGTGAGCTCATTGTCTTTTTAAATATAACTAAAGCATTAACAAATGCTCGTTGTAGAAAATTAAGTAAATCTAGAAAAATATAATTTCTTAAAAGATCACCTTTATTCTCTACATCCAGAAATAACCAGAATCATGATAAAAATGCACACTAGGCATTATTTAGCCAGTCTTTTTACCCTATATTACATTATTATTTCTCATTTTTAAAAACTGTGTAACAGCTCTATTCTATTACATTATATGTGTATAAAGTAATGAATTTTACCATTTCCCTATTAGTGGATACACGAGTTCTTTTAACTCTATACCAAGACAAATAACACTTTCATGAAATCTTTGCTATAACAAACAATGACAAAAAAGGCATTTTACAACACTCAGAAATCATATCCAAAAAAGTCCTGTAAACACATGAAAACATTCAAACTCACCAATAAATCAACATTATACATGAAAATAATGAGAGACATTTTTTTACCTACCAAACTGAAAACTATAAAGCATATAAATAATACCAAGTTCCGGTACAGCAGGGATTGTGAGAAAACCATTCCAATGCATTGCGAATTATAAACAAGCACAACCTTTCTGAATAATAATTCAAGCTGTATGTATCAAGGGCTTTAAAATATTTTAGCCAATAATTTTATTTTTAGGACTCTATCCTAAATAAATAATCACAAATAATTTTAGATACTGAACAAAATACTGTATATGGGAATACTTCCCTTTTAATGTTAATTTACTGTCATGTACAGATAGCAAAAGTCCATGAAGAAATTATTATTATAATTCTTATATTCTACTTTTCCTATTATAGCATGGATTTTCACTTCTGGTTCAGCTTTTATTTTTCATAAGGCTTGTCTTTTGTGTTGTTTATTTGTTTGAATATTCAGTGCTCAATCTTAAAATTTCTAAGAGAAAATGGGTGCTTTGAGCACAGCATTATGATAACTGATACACAACTTAAATTAGTGTCCTTTATTATTCTACCTACAGGATAAATTTCTAAAAATAAACTTCTAAAAATAAATATGTCTTTAGTAATGGTATATAAGACAACAGTCAAACACCCTACAATAAAGTTTTGCCTTTCCACTGTGGAATGGTTTATTTAAGAAAAAAATACTTATATCAGTTGATTGATAATAAAAATTATGAATTTATGTCTTTTTCTTCCTTTATGTAACAACTCTGCACACCCATTTTATCTGAAACAAGTACTTGGTAAAAGAACTCATCAATACACCAATGACTCACAAGTCAATCTTAAACACGAACCAATGAAGCTGTTTTCCTCTCTCATCTACTAATGAGGTTCCTTACAGTGGAAAAAAAAAACTCTTCAAGAGCCTAATAGGCACCTCTGACTCTGAGTACTATTTAAAATCCTTGTATTCAGGGGAAGCCGGGATGGCTCAGTGGGTTAAGTGCTCACTTTGCAGCCCTGGGAACCGATGATCGAATCCCGGTCCCAGCCCGAGTGGACCCATATGCTGAAGTGGGGAGTGCCCCCAGTTCAATTCTCACCAAGGTGAGACCTTGGCCCATTTTCTGCCCTGTGCAGCCCCACACCCATCTGTGGAATGAAACTATGTGGAAAAGCCAACGATGTGCAACTGTGGAGACTGTTTTGGGCCCTCCCCCTTCTCTCTGTCTCTGTATCTCTGTATCTCTCTCTCTCTCTCTCTCTCTCTCTCTCTCTCTCTCT